>QFEO01000471.1:0-11014 GCA_003316615.1 Amanita pseudoporphyria
AAAGCATTGCCATATTCTCCACCCTGGACATTCACATCTGCTCCAGTTTCAAGGAGAAGCTTGACAACTTCTATGTTGCCATTCAATGATGCAGCCCCCAAACCATTGCCATGTCTTCCACCCTGGGCATTCACATCTGCTCCATTTTCAAGGAGAAGCTTGACAACTTCTATGTTGTCATTCCTTGATGCAGCCTGCAAAGCATTGCCATATTCTCCACCCTTGGTATTCACATCTGCACCATTTTCAAGGAGAAGCTTGACAACTTCTATCTTGCCATTCCATGATGCAGCCTGCAAAGCATTGCCATATTTTCCACCCTGGGCATTCACATTTGCTCCATTTTCAAGGAGAAGCTTGACAACTTCTATATTGCCTTTCTGTGATGCAGTCTGCAAAGCAGTGCCATATTTTCTACCCTGGGCATTCACATCTGCTCCATTTTCTATGGCAAGCTTGACTAAATTGATATTACCACCATGTGATGCAGCTGGTAAAATAATTACATTATCATGAAGGTTAATACCCATAATGTTCTTCAATGTTGTTCTGAATATGTGGATGTGTCCACCATATGCTGCACTTTCCAGAGCTGCCATATACTTTGCATGATTCATCCTTTCTGACATTAATTCATCTAAAATTTCATTTAAGCCAAGTAGTGCAGCCATTGAAATCTGTGATGTTGGTGGTGTATATATGTGACCATTTCTAATATTAAAGTGAAAGGCCCATTGTGAAAATTGTTCTGATTTAAAAAATGTTATTACAAGATTTTGTAAGTCAGGCTCATTGTTGCTGAGTTTGTAATGATCATGCCAAGATTGATGAAAGTATTGGAAATGTGGTCTCTTAGATTGTAGAAGGTACCTCAAACAAAAGTGAGAGATCAATCCATGGGCAGCTCTGGTATCAGAAAGTGAAATTTGGTCACAATTAAAGCACCTTGGCTTTCCAAGAAAATACTCCTTCACTGATGCATGAGCTAGTATAACCTTGTCATCCTCTGTTGCTATGACAAGACTTGAGCACATTTCTAGTAGATCACTTGGATCTGTTGGTTCCAAGTTATCATTGAAACTTTCAAGGGCTGGGTCAAATGTCACAATAATTGCCAACTCTTCAAGGTGCAAAGGTTGTATTGCCAGTACCAGCCATTGCAGAATGATCTTTACATATGGCACTTCTCTTTCATCAATTCTTTGCAAAATTTGATCATATGTACTCTCTAAGGTCCTTGGGAGAGATTTCAAGCTATCCATTAGAGCCTTTGTGTTTGGGCAGAATTTCAGCTCCTCAATTTGGCATGCAACCCAGCGGAACCTATTTTACATGTTAGTTCAACAAGATATTGTATAAAATATATACATACATTCCATTTGCACCTCTGATGAGCACCTCTTTAACTTGGTCTTGAACTTTGGTGCCCCACTTCTTTAGTTTATGTACATTCCCAACTGCATAATGAATATATGATGTGATGTCATGACTAATGAGGTCTGCAGAGAGCAATATTTCCACAGGACCAAATTCCTGCATGATGACATTGATCCTTTCTTCTCTCCTACTTGTCACAAGCAGGTGACAGTTAGACATTTGCCCACAAATAACCCTGATAGTGTCAAACAATTGATCATATACAGCACATTCATCCAGAGCATCAATGATAATGTAAGCCTGTGTGAAGCCTTTCATAAGTTTCATAAGAACATCTAAAAGTTCTGAATTTGTAGGCAGATAGATTTTGTGATGTTTCTCATAAAGATTGCCCAGAATAGAAAATCTCTTTGAACTTGCAGTCAAAGCATAAACAAGGAAGGAAAGGAGTTGTTCATGAGTCTGTTTTCCTTTGTCACTGATATCAAAGTAGAAATAGACCAAACCAATTTCAGGCTGTGCACTAATGGCTTTGATATCTTCAATGATAGTGGAGCTACACCTACATCAGTTATTCATGAGACAAAACAATGATGCTCACCAAATAATTGTCTTCCCACAGCCAGCTATAAGATGCATACATCAAAGGAGAGTTACTTCAATATAAAGACATGTCACACACAAATACCATTGATCCACATGAAAGAATTGGGATTTTGCTTCCAGACTCTGTACCTATCATCCTCAAGTAGCCACTGTCCAGTATTTTTATATTGCTTCCTTCTTGCATTATTATGGTTGTTGGATGGATCAGAGACAGCCAACCATTTCTTGAATTTTTCTGCACAGGTTTTAGTAAATATAAAAGTTAGAGCAGACTATATTTATTATTATAGACATACCAAGATTATCCTCATGACCAACTGCATTGTTGTCAGTATGTCCATGTTGGTTTCAAAGTTATCTATATCACATACAGTACATATTGTTTTCAATCTGCCCAACAGTAATTAAGACATATCAGTAGTGTGAAGTCCCATACCTTGAACATGTTGTCCTAAAGAATATCATTAATCAATAAGTATTAACAGGATTAGGTCTCATATATTGAATGTATTATTCTCAACCTGCTCAAATATCATCAGTCACAAGAGATTGGCAGGAAAGAGGTTCATACATTTCCTTCAAGTTGAATATCATTGAATGTGCTGCCCAGCACAGTCAAATGATGAGCATTCTCAAACATACTGGGCTTGTACTAATGGCAAGTCGATGGTGATGGTGGTCAAAGATTAAGATGTGTTAACGGATGTGTCACGGTTTGGTGTTACACGTCACTGTGAATGTTGTGTTGGCAGTCCTGTACTTATATATATGTGGTTCTCGACAATGCTACATCAGTGAACCCAGGGTGCTCCAGGGTGTTACAGGGTGTTACAGGGTGTTATGGGATGTTACAAACATGGGCACCCATGTTACAGGGTGCTATGGAACTCCCTGTAACATCCACCAGAGTTTGCTGATGTATAGAACACCATATCACTGTCCAAGCTCTGAAGCTCATTTGACTCAAACTGTAAGACATGCAAATGTGATGGACAATGCCAATGATGGTACCTGTCCACTGCCAACATCCTCTCCATCAGCAAATTGTCAAATCTCACTTTGTGCCCTTTTACTTTCAAGGGCCACTTTCCTTACTTTACTTGAAGCCTTTCTGACTTTTGAACCTTTGACTTTGGTGATTAGTAGCTTTGCCATCTTTGTACACTTCGACTATCTACTTTGACTTTGGGTATATGCAACTTTGTAATATATTTACAGCCGCCTGTTGAAACACAGAATGGCCAGCAGAAATCAACATACAAAAATGTTGTTGTGAGCGAGAATTGAACCCTAGGCTTCAAACATCTAAGTCACAATATAGCCATTCTGCCATAATGGTACTGGTAGTATTGGCACACTAATGAAATATATGTCTGTATGCTGCCACATTGCGTCAACGAAGTCTGTTGCCGCAAAAAAATTCAAAGTCCATTGTTTGCTGGGTGACCAAACAATGATGCCCTTCTTCCCCGCTGCAACACACCTGCCGTCCCTCACCTTGTGGTCACTCACCCATCACAACTAGCGAAGGTGAGTGTATGATATTCAGGGTACACAACTGTATCTGAAATGATAGAATTTCGTTGGTCATACTGGTATACATCCACTACGCATGACAACCTGCGCCTCATCAGGAATGAAATTCATTCGTACCATGGATTGCTAAAGAACCCACGCTGGATGGACGTTGAGAAAGGTTGGGTTGTGCGAACACCATGAGTACGGCCGTGTGACGCTACAGTTGCTAGTAACCATAGCAGGATCAACCCTCCCTCTCATACTAGACACAGGTTCATCCGACCTATGGGTAACCTCTAGCACCTGCTCAACCGGCTGCGGAAACAGTACCAAGTACCCGCAATCCACATTCAACCCTCCCGGCCTAGAGGCACATCTCTACTATGGCGACTCATCATCTGGAACGTACGCGTTTGGCCTCATAGGCACAGACACAGTCTCTGTGGCAGTATTATACCTTCCACATCAATACTTCGCTGCAATCAACAATACTAGTTCCAGTATTGGTGATACTGGCTCATCCGGCCTATTTGGTCTTGGGTTTCTTACCAACAGGTAGGTATATGCGCACCTGTGATAAGATTTTAAAGTTGTTCAACGTTACATCAGGAAAACCCTGGTCATGGCTTTGGGACCTTTGACTTTGGAAACAGTCCCTTTAATCAGTTTGACTTTATAAATGGCTACTTTTCATTACTTTACCTTTGAGTCACACTCCTTTGCTCAACATAATTGCTTTGCAAAAATGTATATTAAAAGGCAATCTCATGGGCATGATAATCAATGAATTTATTAATGTAAAATGTCTTAAATGCCCCAAGTGCCTTTGTGTGATCTACTTCTCTTGGAACAAATGCTGAACCTGCTATACCAACTAGGTGTGCACTGCGGAAGATAACGTTGAGATGTATGAGCTTGAATTTGTGTCGGCTGATTCGACAGACCTTCCACATGTTCGTATATGGACATGGTGTGTCTCCGATTGTTTCAAATGGGCTTATGAGTGCGACCGGGTACTGAATCCTCTCGTGCGTTAGCTTCATGAGTGCAACAACCTGTCCGACAAAGAGTCCTTGAAAGCCTGGGAGGTTTTCGTCATGTGTGATGAAGACACAATCATGTCTCAGCGGTCCGCCACGCCAAGAACGAGTGCATCGGATCCATTCACGGTACATCCCCCCAAGGCCTGATTTGTCACTAGGTGCGTAGTACGTTGCAAGAGCCGATGGATAAAGATAGATCCGTCCAGTATATAGTGGGTAGTTTGTGTCATTGGAGTCCTCAATGGGATCCATGGCTAGCTGCTCATGCAAGAAATCTGAGATGAGCCACGAGAGGTTAGGGACTCTCAGCCAGACCGAAAGCATGTCCATGAAATGAGGGATATTCGGAACTGCATATATGTGAGAATATCAAAGCATGGGATGCAAATTGGATTTGACGCACTTGGTTCTTTTGATAACTTCACCTCTCTGAGAATATCCCTATCATCAATCCCTTCCCCATCGTCATCATCATCAATAATTGGTCGTAGAGGAGGGGGATCAGCGTAATTTGCCCATATTGAATCTCTGAGCATGCCACGCGCCCTGAAATCAACAGTGGCAGCTGATAACTTGTCAAGGCGTTGATTTGTTCGTAACATTTGTGATAGTGCATTGAATTTGTTAGAACGATGCCATGGCTCCTTCACGGCCTTGATATGTTTTGATTCCATTATGGACGAGCAAAGTCCGTTTGGTGCTCCAAACTTAATGATCATATCCCAATAGTGCGTTAATGAATGTTGTCGTGGTAGACTGAAACCATCTGGCCGTATTCCAACTTCTCAGAATATCTCTCATTCCGTGTGGAATTTGGCGAGCCATTCATCAAGTTGGTCAAGGTCATTGTCGTCAAGGACAGAGCGGCGAACCAAGTAGCAAAATTCCATGAATGACGCAATGGCTTTAACCATATGAGGTGGAACTTGACCAACAATGGCAGGTAAAAATACCTGAAATATGCAGTCGGCTTAGGAATCAATGTAGAGTGAGGAATGAACCTTCATTAATGCTTTAGAATCGTCGCCCGTCCATTGTTTGTATCCACGTCCATCAGGAAAGCATCGAAGGTTGGGAAAAGAAGGAGCACATGCAATCCTAAGCCGTGATGTTGAGAAAAGATTGACTGATAAAGTTTAATTACTCACCATCTGTCAATGTCAGCTAGGAACTTCTGCGCTGCGCGTTTTCCATTTGTGCGTTTGATGAATGCTTCGATCCAAGTTACAAGGTGATCTTTAAATGAACCCTTAATCACCTGATGTAGGATGTCAGGGGATATTGTTTCATGAATGTTGGCTTGAGGAAAATCAGACGTGAAAGGCTTTAGTTTAGATGTGAGAACGAATGATGACATGTAATTTCAAGTTTACTTACCATGATACCCGGAACAATCCCATAGTCGAACCATAGACTTTTCTCATCAAAAGCATTCATTGCTGCTCTTGTCCACTCATGCGTGCGCCAGTCGCGTTCACCATCAAGGTTGTCTGCCCTTGCTGTGCATTTAGGGCACCAGCCTTGCACGATGCATGAGAGCAAAACCTGCTCTGGATAGTCGGCGATATATGGCCCTAATCCAAAGACCGTTCGTCGGTAGTACCCATCACCATAGCGAATAACCTCAGGCTTGTTCATGGGTGCACGTAGCGAATCTAGTATGCATGCCATAGAGGCATGAAATAGTTCACAGCGGAACTTCCGGAAATCTGAGCTATCTTCATGTTCACAGTCCGCTGTATCTGAATTAGCGCTTCTAAATCAACGAAGAACAGGTCTCACTCTTTGGGATTGCGAGGAAAGTGATAAGTGAAACTCCGTTTCGATGTGCGCGACGCACATTGTTGTGGATTAGACCATTGGACAGGTATAAAGGGTAGTACTCATTTTGCCCCATTGCAACTGAGACCGTTGTCTTATTGCTGCCCAAAATGACTGGGCAGAAAGTAGCACTGTGATTTGACTCGTCTTGCGCAATAATATCCTAGAAAACCAGTTAATTCTAGCTAATCACGGAACTCTCGTTACATACCGCTTGATCCCATGCCCATGTACCAGACATAAAATTCTGGTAGCGGCGGGCATTCATCTCGCAATCCGTTATCATCTTTGGCACAAAATCCATCTCATCGGCAAAATCCCACCTTCCTAATTGCATTTTTAGAACTGCAAGTGGATCGCGAAACCAGACGTCGTAAGCCTTTGCTTTCCATGGCGCGTTGATGTCATCATCATTGCATGTTCTGAAAGAAGCCATAAATGACACCCATGGGATATCCCCCACTTCTGTCGCATCGATGGTTGCATACATGTCGCGTGCATCAGTGAATGGAGGTTCCCATTCTGGTGGCAAGGTTCTTGCCCATATTTGCATCAGGTCGTTGATTTGCTCTTCAGGCATCTGATTTCACCTAAATAAGAGGTCGGCAAGTTTGTATGATTCCCTCGAGGTGTATGGTTTGTAGTCATTTGGAGATTCATCGTTCCAGGGTCGCGGCGGAGAGCCGTCGGGTAGAAAATTGCCCTTGGAATCACAAGGACGGCCTAAAAAATTAAACAGTTAACTCCAGCAGTGATTAGCCATATGAATGAAGTACCATTGATAAACGGGTGTATGCGCACACGCTCGCGTTTGGAGAAAGGTTCCCGAGGCCAATTGTCCACTTCATGAGGGCGGTCATCAGGATTGTGAGGGAGCGCATCAGAACTGTTGTTGTCAGGCGCATTCCCTGGTCCATCAGAGGAATAGTAGCCTTCTCTAGATCTAGAATGGATATTGCCATTCTCCTGCCGGCTGCACTGCGCTTGATATATCAGGCGTCTCACGTGTGGTGGATGAGTCCTCAAATGGTTCGTCAAGCCAGCAAGATTGGTAAAGAACCTATTGCAGCCAGGCACTTGACATGGAATGTTGTGTTTCTTGAGTTTGGAGGCACACAGCATGATGCTCTGCTATAAGGTATAATTTCCTAAATTGGATGACAACTGTTAATCTGCGCACAATGCAAAGTCCACCAGGTCACGCTTTTCCACCGTTCTCACTTGCGTGCTTCCTTTCCCCCCCCCTCCATCAGCATTATGCCTCCCAAATTTGTCCTGCTTTCTGAGTCTCGCATGGCTACCCGCCCCAGCAACAAAACCGCACATCCAGGGTTACCTGACTTGCCTGCTTCACAACGTACAACTGCCAAACTACAAACAGCCCGCAGAGAGGCAGAGGATGAAAAGGCCAAGACTGCAGAGCAATGTGCTCAGGCCATTGATCAGTTAGCTGCCATTGAGGACAAGCAGCGTCTCGAGGATGAAGCCCGTGAACACACTCGAGATGAGTTCTGCAATAGACAAGGTAAGTGCCTATATGCTCTATACGCGATTGACACTTACCCTAGATGCAGATGATGAGAAGCACTCAGGGCATGCTCGAGATGCATCCTGTGATACACAAGGTGAGTAACTATATGCTATATGCGCTATTGAATGCGCTATTGACACTTACCTTGCATGAAGACAACGGTCAAGATGCTGTTGGGTGGCGGTGTGCAGATAAAGCTGGTAGGTCATTTCAGTTATATATGCGTTCAAAACAAAGTCACTCACCATATAGTATTAGCTGCGCATAAATCTCTCAATCGTCCCAGGGTTTATAAAGAACTTGAATACACGGACAATGAAGGTAGTCATGCCCCTTATCCAAGACCAAAGCCCCGTGCGGTTTCCAAGCAAGTCAAGATCGTTTATGATACAGAGTCCGAAGGGAACTCTGATGGTACCGAGTTCAGGGAAGTTTCCGATGACGAAGGGTCCGATTCGGAGGATGTTGAAGACGTCGATGATGTCTTGGAAGAACCCGCCAACGACAACCATGGTAAGAAAAAGCGGAGGCGCAGATCAAAGAAGCAATCCAGGAGGGGTCGTAGCGATGTGAAGGGGCGAAGGAAGACGAAATCCAGCTCTGGAACTCCTGGTGTCAACAAACATAAGGCAAACGAAATCAGCGATTCGGATAAGTGAGTTGTGACAACTTCATTTGAATCGTTATTCTCACGCACCCCTTCAGCGCTGTCAAAAAGCGATCAAATAAGAAGTCAGTCGAGCAAGATGGTATTGATGAAGATTGGCAACACACTATTAGGAAACGCGCACAGGTGAAAAAAGCTAAGACAACCAGAAGTGCACTGTCCAAAGACAACGACAATGATGCTATGTTCCAGCATGGTGGAATCATTGCCGACGACGAGACTGATCAAAAGGTGTCAAACCCAGTCGAAAAGCAGTATCTAATACGTCGAATACTTACGTTGAGTCATCGTTATGTCTTATCACTGCGTAACTGACATTTGTAGTCTATGGTCAAGGTTGAAGCAAATCCGGATGCACTGCCAAAAACCATGAAGGACGCATGCGGCGGTGACAAGAACTGGAAGCACTCACATCTTCCAAACAACGCTGAGACTGAGGTCCCCTTCAAGACACTCATCGTACCTCGCATGCACAAGAAAGTTGGGATGCTTGAACCATGGGCACCGCTCACAGTAGAAGACTTGCAAAATGTCGTTGATGAGGTTTTCAACGGCAAAGGTTATAAGGTAGCGGAGGACAATGTTTGGTATCACCTGGTGCATAGCCTGTGCATATATACATACATTCTTCTACTTCTGTCAATAACAGACAAAATCTTGCCTCGAATACTGGCGCAACGGCTTTGGACAGCAAGCTATGCGAGCGGTTGACTTGCTAATCCACGAGAATGCCCAGACCCTTGTCAGCAAAGAAGAGATCGCGAACGAGATATCAATGCACCTCACTCACACTCCGCTCATGGCTACACCGGATTACACATACAACACGTACGCCTATCAATGGGGTACTTGGAACGAAGATAGCTCGTTGCGAAAAGTATGTGATATGTTATCTTTGATTCCATTCTCAATTATTCACGCAGGGGTTCGGCAAAAACCTGTTCATGCTGCATACATTCGCAAATGCATACCTTCTGCATATCGACAATGATGACTTCGCAACGGAGAAGCCGATTGGCACATTGATCATGTCAATGCAAGCAGTATGGCATCATGTAATGATCAGGCTAATGCTCATATTTGTAAGGTTGGACAGGCACTTGAACGTTGGAAGACTGGTGAGAAACCAGCGAGTGACGATAAGGAAAACAAGCTACCCGCATTCTCGAAAGAAAACTATGGTGATATATTCAAGTGTGACGACAAGAACAAGCAGGCCATGAAGCGCATTCGCCGGTCCACCATTTTTGTCAAGACTCTTCAAAATATGAGCGATGACGAGTGGGCGTCAATCATAGAAGCCGCTCGCGATTATCTTCCTGATAAGAAAAGATTGCGCGCATCTTCTGCAAGCTCTAGCGCGATGCTTGTATTGGAGAACATTGACAATCCAGTAGAAGACTTCGTCATGACTATCTAGATGCGTGTCAATTCTATCCTATTTGATAATGCCTAACAATCAGTCAACAGCCCCTTTGGCATTAACAACGTGCATCAACCCTGTATCAATACTCATGGCCAATAACTATTCATGTGGAAAGGAACCTGCTATTCAGCATTCACCTCAAGTCTCGGCATTTCAACACGCTCCTTACTGTCTTGGCGCTTCAACCCACTATTCAGCATTCACCTCAAGTCTCGGCGTTTCAACATGCCCCTTACCATCATTTCACCTCAAGTCTCGGCGCTTCAACGTGCCCCTTACTATCGTTTCACCTCAAGTCTCAGCGCTTCAACATGCCTGTCAACATTTGCTTCAACCCCATCGCTTCAACATGCCTCATGCCTCGGCACTTCAATGCGCAGTGTACCCTTTGATGCTCGCTTAACAGCTCACATATGTAGCAATGATGTTTATTTGTATTGTACCCGGCCTGTACATGTATTAGATAAAAATGGAATCAATCCACAGTGAGCGAAATAACAAATTGAGAGCCAAAAAAAATTCGAGAGAGCTTTTCCAATGTCATGAGCTACTTTCAATGTAAAACCACAGCTTTTAAAGGACATGTTCCTTGCTTTTAAAGGTCTAGTATTGATTTAACAAAGCTACAGTACTTGTTGCCCTTTAAGAACTTTAACACCTTTGCCAAACCTTGCAAAGGTCCCAAAGCTGTGACCGGGGTTTTCCTGATGTACCTTCAACAATGTTTTCAATGCTGGACAGTTGCTATCCCGTGCGAGAAGCTTGGAAGAGTCCAGTCTCAAAAAACGGATACTGAGGAACAACAATATTCCAATTTTAGTATGCCAATTTTTCCCGATTTGCAGTGACAGAGAAGCTTGACTTCCCAGCGTATCGCCAGCACGCTTGCAGCACCTTCCATCATCGACATGATGCTCTCATCTTTCATGACCCTTGGTCCACCTGTTTCCAGACTTGTCGCAACCAACGCGCTCTCAGAGCCCCTCTTTAACGAGCACCTTCCATCATCGACATGATGCTTTCAT
>QFEO01000471.1:11243-22208 GCA_003316615.1 Amanita pseudoporphyria
GCAACCAATGCGCTCTCAGAGCCCCTCTTTAACGAGCACCTTCCATCATCAACATGACGCTTTTGTCTTTCGCGACCCTTGGCCCACCTGTTTCCAGACTCACTGCAACCAACGCACTCTCAGAGCCCCTCTTTAACATTACCTTACAACACGATACCATCGAGATTGGCAGGAATGTAGGTATGTTGAATATTGGGCAGCTACCTGCCAACGTGAAGAACGAGAGTTTGACATGGGTGTCGGTTTGTGGCTACACAGCTGATGAAGGCAGCTTGAGTGCC
Organism: Amanita pseudoporphyria; assembly: GCA_003316615.1. Taxonomy (NCBI): domain Eukaryota; kingdom Fungi; phylum Basidiomycota; class Agaricomycetes; order Agaricales; family Amanitaceae; genus Amanita; species Amanita pseudoporphyria. Next base: position 11,525 of record QFEO01000471.1, read on the forward strand.
CCACCCAAATCGCCAGACGAAGTGTGTTTGTTTTTTTCCTAGTCTCAGTTGGGATCCCTAGCATTTTCCATCACATCGCATAGTTTGCTAATGTGTACACCATTTAAATCAATTTTATTATTTACTTTAATACTTCAAACCCTTTTGAAAGTGGCAAAAGCTTGAAAAAAACTTTCAGAAGGAGAAAAAGTGATTAAATTCACTTTTAAAAGTAAACAGACCTTCCTTTAAAAAGTATTTTCTCCTTTCACCACTTTTGGCCACTTTGAACACTTTGGCCCCTTTCAAAAGTGACAAAAGGGGCCAAAGTAGAATTTGACATATTGCTGATGTCTCCATACATGCTTACCTGACCATCACGATTTTCTTGATATTCAATGGAGCAGTCATGGTTTGTCAATCTTACATCATCTACAAAACATCCGAAGCCGGACATCACGTGTCCGGCCGGATTTCAGCTGATCAGCGATTCTCAGGCTGAGATTGGCAATGTCATGCTGAGATAAGAAACGTCATACTGATGTCAGGCCGAGACTGGGAATGTCAGGCTGAGTTAGGAAACACCAGACTGAGATATGTAATGTCATACTGAGGTATATAATGTCAGGCTGAGATTGCGAATGTCAGACTGAGATAGGTAATGTCAGGCTGATTAGTAGTTAGGAACCGGCAGTGAAACGAACCAGCATTATATCAAATCTATTGTAATTATTACTTATAGCACTACACAGGGTTATAACGCGCCATAGCCTAGGTTCTCATCTGATTCCCGGTCCAAATCCTCTTCAAATTCATCCGCCCCATCGCTCCCACCTTGGCAGTCACCCTCTGATTCCTTGTCAGTCTCACACTCCTCCAAGTCTTCTGACGCACTTGCGTGCTCTTCACACTCTTCCTCATCGTTTTCGTCTTGCAATACCTGCTTCCCATCCTCAAGCGCTTCATCGGCGTCTTGCAATTTCCTCATCGTCTCAATATCAGTTCTGTGCCGGTCATTTAAAAACTTATTTGTAGCGTCCCTAACAGCGTAGTGACCAACGCCGCCACCCCTGTAGCGCATAACCATGTCACGGTCAACGAAACTATGTTAATTAATATATAAATGCATCCATAGAAGTAGTGAAACCAATAACTTACATGTTCACATAATAAGCAGCCCAGTCCTCATCACCATCACCTTCTAATCTTCCCATCGAGTACGAAAGTAGTGATGTGCAACCATATGCAAATGCAGGAATGAGGTGTATGCCACGTATCACTTCTGAAGGATCAATAAAACCAAAAGCGCCCAGTTCTTCGATGTCCTGGAAGCAGACCCTGTGAAGGCGGTGAAATTTCCAACCTGAGCAGCAGTTCTTCTCATCTCCAAGCCACCGGACATGTAGGAAGTCCATCCACTGTGGCAACCTACTTTGTGACTCCAGGCTGGTATGAACGACAAATGTGTGGTATATGCCAACAACCCTCGCATACCAGTACGGGTGTCCAGACCCTTCACTGGGGTCTTCGCGCGATAGTAACATTACATCAGGGTGACTGTGGGGACTGATTGAGTCTTGTTCACAGTGTAAATCATATGTCATATAGTTTACCCAGAGTACTTGATGCTGGTAAATGTAGCCATTGACGAGAGATACTGTTTTTCTTTGTGAAGGTGTGAACAGCCGTTTGTCACCATCGTACTCGTTTCCAAGTAGTCGCCCAAGTAGATGGTCCAGAAGACATGGTAAGAAATTCTTATTCAACAATTAGAATGGAGACAATAAATAGAAGACATGTCCACATACCTTTAGCGCAGGGTCATTTTCCAAATCCTCATCCGGCCGTTCATAGACATTTAGTCTTTGCTTTGTGTCATTTGATATATGGTAGTGACTTTCTGGGTTTGTGTATGGCAATTTCTCAGCGACATTCGAGTGTGCTCTTGACGATGTGTCTCTCTGAGTATTTCTTTGTATTATGTCTTGATGCTCAACCAAATTTCTAAGAATTTTCTCGCGTTGCTGCTGATTAGCAATGCTGCGCGTGAACTGTGCTTTAGCTGCACAGGCATAGTACTTCTTGACAATCTTATGTTGCGTTTCACCCTATTTAATTACCAAATGAACTTTAATCGTCTAAATAGTTGTAATTGCGCACATACAACTTGGCTTGTATAATTGTCGGTAGTGCCAAACTGTCAGATAGTATTCACATAATCGCCCAAGGCATGTAGCTTATATGTTGAGAGATTGAAGTGTTTTCCCTGCCGGCACTCATTACCATTAATGCGCAAACTAGGCAGCTTGTTGTTGTGGCCCATGGCGGCTTTTCTAGAAGCTAGCACTGCTTCACGACGCCCATGCGCTGCCTCTTCTGATGGTAATTCTTTGGTTACATAGGCTGCACACGTCACTTTCTTGAATTCACGTAGTGCAAAGCCAAGTCATCGCGTTGAGGTCTCAAGGTCATGTAGTGTTGATTCCGTGTGAAGCCAAAGCTTGGCTAAAGCAAGCCATGTGCAGAGCTCAAAGAGCAAGTCCATTACTACCTTGTTATGAGGCGCTGGTAGAATTAATTCAAATACTGGTATCTGTTACAATTAAACGTCTTTACAGTAACGACTTTACGATACGTTTTCACTTTTTCTCACGATATACTTGTTTACGTTGTTCGTTAACATTCTGGATAAGACCGGACTTCTATTTTTACTTTATTATGACATCACTTCAGTCATATGATCCTTCCATCATATTCCTTTCGTTTCCATAATCAACGAACATAGTAACACATACATACAAACACATACATACTCCGAGTAGTATATAAACGGCATGTACTAGCAGTAGTACCTTAAGTTTAATCTATTCGTTCTTAAACGTTCACATCTGATTGTGCACTTGATCATCAAGTTCTTATCAGTTCCCTGAACGCCTCTCAAGTGATCTTAGTCACTCAGCTCTTAATCCTCGCATTAGTCTTAGTCGCAGCGCTTCTTGACGAGTGGGCTTGTTGTCACAGTTCATCCCTATTGCAGGGAACTTCTTGACCAGGCATACTAAGTTCGCTTAGCGGTAACATACATGGCTGTCCACCTCCTTGAGGCGATTGCCAATCTAAGTGCCACCCAATGGCATGAGGACATGACATGTAACGTAATCATGAACCAGTACATCGTCGACCTTCTTTATAGGTTAATCAATGTGGACATTGAAAAATACGTCCAACTGGCTCTGAATGCCCTAGCTACAATGCAGGTCAAGATCATTCCCCCAGTCTTAGACCAATCGCTTTTTCTTATCCACTACGGATGGACCACAACCCCTCATAAGACCCTGGATCGAATGCAAGCAGTTAGACTTATGGAAAACACTTCAGATATCACCAAAGATATCCAGTTCCATGCCTCACGTATCATGCAGCTCACGAAGCAGCAACATGTACACACACAAACAGTTTTTCTGTTGGATCCCAGTTCTATCCCAGTACCAAAGGAAGACTCCACCTGATCCTTTGCCCTACAAACGGTTATTACAACACTGGCCAGATGGAGCCCATTGAAATCAATCAACCTGATTATCAGCCCTTTCCCTCCTGCACCTATCCCGTCATCCACTAATACCGCTCCCGGCAAATTCACTACCCCCTATCAGCAGATTGCCCGACCACGTAGAGGGAAGTGTTTAATCTGTAACGCGTGTACACACGAGACCATGGCCCACGAAGCAGCTGTAGCATCAACAATCACAACAATCCTGCAACCCCCGCCTACTCCAGTAAAGACTCAAAAAGGAAAGAAGAAGGCCTCAGTCACTCCCCCTTCTCCCACCTTGACGCATGTCAACAATATCTCCAGGAATGTACCTATTCCTAGAGGCACAATGGGCATGACCACCAAGGACGTCTTGAAGCACAACAGAGAGGTAGCAATAAAGAAACCACAACCGGTTTATAAACCCCAATGATGACGCATGACTCAACATGAAGTCACGATTGAAGAAGATGCGCTCCATACCAACCACACTGGATATGGAGATCTAGATGATGCTGGATTTGCCAACATCACCAGCGAGCCCTACGGGGATTTTTATTAACTCATGCGACCCACTCTGATTCACTTGGCAAATATGGGCCACCACTGCGTGTGGCAGGTCTGAGGCCTTTTATTCAACAGCAGGCAAGGCTGCGATTCAGTGGCTGTGTTGTTGGGTTCAGCATGTCAGAGTGTCTCAATGCTCGGCTAATCAATACCAGTCAGTCAAGTCTGTTTGGCTCTGCTTGGCAAGTCGCACCTCAGGAGTTACCACATCTTAAGCTAGCATTACAAAAATTTGTGGGATCAGGCCAGAATAAGACCGATACCTTCACTTCACTATGGCCTCAGAACTCCCCACGACATGGACAGCACAGTTTCAATGGGAATCGAAATTCCCTCACATATGTTCTAAACTATAAAAAAAAAAAATCTATGTATAAAAAATAAATTTTACAAAAATATGTGTTTGAAATAGGGACATTTCAACTTAGCGAAGAGCTAATGTTACAATTAAACGTCTTTACAGTAACGACTTATGATACGTTTTCACTTTTCTCATGATATACTTGTTTACTATGTTCATTAACATTCTGGATAAGACTGGACTTCTATTTTTACTTAACTATGACAATGTTTCAGTCATATGATCCTTCCATCATATTCCTTTACCTTCTATAATCAACGAACATAGTAACATACATACATAAACACATACATACTCTGAGTAGTATATAAACGGCATGTACTAGCAGTAGTACCTTAAGTTTAATCTATTCGTTTCAAGCTCACATCTGATCCTGAGTTCCAATCAACTCTTATCAGTTCCCTGAGTGCCTCTCAAGTGATCTTAGTCACTCAGCTCTTAATTCTCATTTGGTCTTAGTCGCAGTGCTTCTTGACAAGTGGGCTTGTTGTCTCAGTTCATCCCTATTGCAGGGAACTTCTTGACCAAGCATACTAAGTTCACTTAGCGGTAACACTCATGGTCCTTCATGGACTTAAGCTATTCTACCAGAGTTACCAGTTGGACTCTCAGCGTTGTGTCACACAGCCTGAGGTGGTTCTAACATCAAGTAAGTTATTTTTTGCACACAGTTGGAATGATGGTCATATCCTCCTTTCATAGGAATTGAACATGCTTCTAATTTCAGCATTGAAACTCTGCTGCCCTGTTTGCACAGAACTCATCTATGCATTGAGGAGCAGGCCTGGTGTTCAGCATCACCAGTACACCATCCATGGTTGCCATTCCATGCTCTATCCAGTTGTGTTGCCAACCTGGACCCCAGTGGATCTTGTAAAACATGTTACAATGGTTTTCAGGAAGTTCCTAGTCAAGGAACTTGAAACCTTGATCAAGAATGCTGGAAAAGCTGCTGAACCCAAGCAGTCACATGGTTGACAACAAAGCATCTCACAAGTGAGCACAACCCATAGCAAAACCAAAGGAGGAAAGGTTGATAATTGGGAGGATTCTTTTGTGTCAGTTGGCCACAAATGAATCAAGGTGCAGAGCATGACTTTGTGGCAGGCAATTCACAGATTTTTTACTATTTCTACTGTACTACCTGAGCAAGAAATCTGTTGGCAGGGAATTTATTCCAGGACCTTAAGGTGAGCCTCAGTTATTGTGTAGAGAACTATATTAATTGTAGTCTACCTTAAGGTGACTGGGGTATGGTAAGTATTAGGTATTGATGAGTGAATAGTGTAGTACTTACACCTCATTTATTGTGTAGAGAACTGAGGCATGTAGACAAAGTTTTGACATGTATATAAGTATGAAACAAATAAGAGTAAACATCGGACTTAGTCATACAGCATGAATGCTCATATTCCAACACTCCCCTTTGAGCTGAATGATATTAAATAATATTGAGTGATGTATGGAATTTTTCAAATTTGAAGTGAGTGAGAGACTTTGTGAATATGTCTGCAATCATCTCTTCAGTTGGACAGTAAGTGATGGAAAGAATGTTGTTGTTGACGATTTCATGGACAAAGTGGAAACAAGTGTCAATGTGCTTGGTCTGCATATGGAATGTTGCATCTTTTGATAATACAATAGCACCTTGGTTATTGCAGAATAACAGAATTGGGGATTTTATTGGGTTAAAGAATGGTGACAGTTCATTGTGCAGTTTTCGATGCCAGACTAGATCTTTGACTACATGGGTGAGGGTGACATATTCAGCCTCCATACTTGATAATGCTATGATTGGTTGCTTCTTCAAGCTCCAGGACACTGTTCCACAGCCATGAAATATGGCAAATCCCAAGATGGAGTGGCAGTGAGCTTGGGAAGCCCAGTCGGCATCTGAGAATGCTTGAAGCTTTGGATCTTTTCCACCGAGGACCAGTCATTTGTTGTGGGTTGCTTTGAGGTTCTGTATGGCTTGGAATGCTGCATCATGGTGAGTTTTTGATGGTGCATCCAGGTAATGAGATAGAGTTGAAATTACATAGGTGAAATCGGCACAGGTGACTCCAGAGCAGTAGAGTAGTGCTCCAATCATTTCTCAGTAGGTGGAACATTCTTGGGCTGTCAACATGGTTTGCAAGATGTGAGGATTACCTGGTGTTAAGTTGGCTCCAGGTTCCATAGGTGTTGAGATGGTCCAAGCTTCCTCTAGTCCAAAATGCTTGACAATTTCATTGATGTAAGTCTGCTGCCCAAGTGATATGGTCCTTGCCTTGATGTCCTGAGTAATGTGGATGCCTAGTAGCCATTTGATCTCTCCAAGATTGACAATCTCAAAATGCTCATTCAGCTGATTCTTGATCAGTTGGGTGGATTTGACAGATTCTGCAATAATCGTGAGACCATCAGTGGCAGCGGCAATGATGGTGTACTTCTTGGGATCTGAGAACTTATAGAAGACCCCTAGATCTACTTTAGATACTCTGTATCCAAGTTTGATGAAGGTGTCTCATAGCTTCATATACCATCTGCACCCAGCTTGCTTAGTGCCATAGAGTCCCATTATGAGTTTGCAGATGAGCCATTTTCCATTTGAGTTGGGCAGTAGTTGTTGGAATTGTTGGTAGGAAGGAGGTAAGTCCATGTAGATGTTTTCTTTTATCTCTGCATTGAGATAAGCATTTTTGACATTGGCTTGGTGGATGATGGCATTGCATGATGCAGCTTGGGCAAGTAGATTGCAGAGGGTTTCCCAGTGGACAATCCAGACTCAAGTCTTGAAGTAGTCGATGCCAAATTTTTGAGTAAATCCATGTGCTATGAGTCTTGCTTTGTATTTGGTGATGTTTCCTATCTCATTGCACTTATACCTGAACATGTATTTGCAGGAGACTATGTTCATGTCTGGAGGTGCCTCAACGATCTTCCAAGTACCCAGCTTTTCGATTTGATCAAGCTCAGCTTGTACAGCCACATGCCACAACCAAACAAAACTGGCAAATTTACAACAGAGAATTCTTTGCCGTTATACACGCTCTTTTAGAATGGTGTCACCTTTTACTTGGTGCACCCCACCCTATAGACATACAATGTGATCATAAAAACCTCACATATTACAGATCACCTCAACGACTCACTGCCAGACAAGCCCACTGGTGGCACGACCTTTCCAGGTACAATTATACCCTGCAACATGTACCCAGCACGAAACTACAACAAGCTGATGCATTATCACGACAACCAGATCATACCCTAACAGATGACACCACCGATGATGTCACTATTCTATCAGATGATGTCTTCATTGATATCATTAACCTTACTCTCCATGATTGCATTATCACCGCCTCTATGACAGATGACCTTGTCACCACCATCAAACTATGTTTAGCAGATGGAACACCACCACCACTTCACACGACTATTTCAGACTGGTCTATAACTGACAATGCCCTCTTCTACAAAGGGAAGACTTATGTTCCCTCAACCGACAATCTCCGGATTGATATCATTTGTGAAGTCCATGACTCACTTATCACTGGACACCCTGGTCTTTTCAAGACTGTTGCTCTTTTAAAGCAATCCTACTGGTGGCCTGGCCTCACTGTTCTTACTAAGAAATTTATTGATGGATGCGCTATTTGTCAACAAATGAAGCCTAACACCCACCCCACTGCCGCTCCCCTTATGCCTATTATTAGTCACACCACACGACCCTTTCAACAAATCACTATGGATTTTATCACTGACCTTCCACCTTCAGATGGTTTTGATTCTATCTTTGTCATGGTTGACCAAGGACTTACAAAGGGAGTAATTCTTAGCCCTTGTCTAAAAACAGTCACGGCAATACAAACCACTGACCTCTATATTAACAACATATTCCGATGACACAGATTACCTGACACCATGATCTCAGACAGAGGACTGCAATTTGCCACTAAAGTCTTTAAGGAGATAACAAAAGGATTACGAATTAGGCACAAAATGAGCACCGCCTTTCATCCGCAAACAGACAGACAAACAGAACGACTCAATCAGGAACTGGAAATATACCTCCGGATATTCTGTGCATACGAACCCCACTCCTGGAATAGACTCTTACCAATAGCTGAATTTGCGCATAACACAAAAGAACATCAAGAGCTGAAACAAACCCTGTTTTACCTGATGTACGGAACGAACCCCATTTCTATTCCTGAAGCCTTTGAGAAAAGCACTGCTCCAGCAGCAGAAGACTGCCTCAAGACGCTAAATAAAGCAAGAGAAGAAGCGCTAGCCACTCATGAACTCACACGTCTAAAAATGACACAACGAGTCACCTGACACTCTAAACCCTTCAAGAAAGGACAGAAAGTCTGGCTAGATTCACGCAACTTACGAATCCCATATGAATCACAGAAACTCTCACCAAAATGAGAAGGACCCTTCCTTATCAGCAATGTCTTAGGACTGCTAACGTACAAACTAAAATTACCAACTCAATGGAAAATACACCCCATGTTTCATGCCACTGTACTAACTCCGTATAATGAAATGGACATCCATGGACCTAATAATACACAACCACCACCTGACCTTATTGATGGATCAGAGGAATACAAAATAGAAGCAATAATCGCTCACCGATCAACCCGAGGAAGCCACCATCAATATCTGATCAAATGGAAGAACTTTGACAGTTCTAATAATATGTGGGAACCTGAACAGAATATCACTAATGTGAATGAACTACTAGAGGAATATAAAAGAAGGAAAAAACTCATCTAAGAGCTCCCATCCCCATCCTTCCACATGTCATCTCAACAACAGATCATTCGTACTATCACCGACTTTGCATTTACCACCCCTGTTGAAGCAGACACGCTGCACAGTGAGCTGAGTAAGAGTTATACTTACTGTGGTTAAGTGGGTACTTATCACTATGTGTGTTCTGTGGTAAGAATACTGAATATTAGACAGAGATTTGAGCTCCTTATATGCTATTCTACATGCCTATTTGTAACTATGTATCTACTACCTATCTATGGTCTAATTACTATGTTATGACTCAGTGTGAGGCTGTTACAAATCTACTGAATAGCGATTACTCATGCTGTGAGTCATTCTCAGTCAGCATGATGTTCTTCTGACTCATTCTGAGTCTTATGATTCATCATATGAGTCGCATATAGTCATATGGAGTCATTTGTGAATTATCTGAGTCATACTCAGTCATAGATATGTTTTATTAATAGTAATACTATTAATATGTGAGTCATATCTAATCATAGAACTATAAATAATCTCAGACATCGGTAATGATCCTCAATCATACTTATTAATAGTTTTAATATGCAAGCATATTTATATCTATATGAACCGTTTGTTCATATTGATGAAATTATAGAGTTTGATTAACTATACAGTAACTATATAGTTGTTCTTATCACATGTAACCATGTGATATGACTATAATTACATAAGTTATTATTGATAATGTATTATCTTAATAACTATTGAGTGTATTAAGTTCGTTCCTTTTGTAACTAACTTATTATTGTTATATCTACTTATCCATACTATAATACTTAAGTACGGTTAAGTTTCAACACTCCCCCATGCTCAATATTAAACTATTATTTAGTGTCGTACGATAATGCTTTATTTATCATTGTTTGAATGCGGAGTTTGAACCACTGGTTCTTGGATATATAAGTCCGCTTTCATGCTTTATCATTCTTCACTTCGGACCACTACAATGGTTCCTGTGAGTCATTGTTTCGTACAACGATTCTTCTTTACTAATACTTTTATATAGATTTATATAATTATTGCCCTCATCGCATTAGTGGTCATCGTACCACTAATGTACTTCACTTGGGGAGTTTTGTAAGTCTTTTTATTTTCTTACTTTAATCATTTTAATATTAACGATTATCTTTTAGTAGCTCCTCAAATGAAGTATACGCCTTGGAGGACGAGGTGGAGATGGCGGACAGAAGGAGGAGGAAAAGGGAGGAAATAGTAGTATAGTTATATATTAATATAACTCCCTTCCTCCTCAATTTGTGTGAATTAAGTATTAAGTAATAAGTGAATGTAGAATGAATTTAATTAAGTTAATTAGAACATAATTAAGTTATTATTGAAATATTAACTTAAGTTATTTGAATTATGTGTGAGTTAAATTTAACGTTTAAGTTATGTTGGATTGGAGATGTTTACATCTTCATTCCACATAATTCTTTTAACTTTTGATACCTTGG
>QFEO01000476.1:274-25757 GCA_003316615.1 Amanita pseudoporphyria
GACAGGCGGAATGGAAGGCATTTTTTCTCCGGCCAGCATTACCTACACTCCCCTGCACGGAAGCCCAGACGATGTTTCGGGACAGACACGAGGTTACATCAGCGTTCTAGACGTTCTCTACTCCCTGTACACCTCCCTCCGTGTCATCCTCCGTCCTTCCGAATATGAGTCCCTCACTTCCACCTCCACTACCCCATCGTTCTCAAAAGAGTCGGTTAACGCCGCCTTCTGGGCGCGACTGTCTCAAATAGAAGATCCCACCAAAAGAGAGGAGCAGCGACGCCGTGGAGTGAGAAGAATCGATTTCCTTGGAGACCGGACTAGTCTTATGGGGCTCTCCGGAACGCTGAGAGGCGACGTATGGGAGCTGGAAGTCGAAGAGGCCGACAACAGCAAAAATGTAAAACGTGAACTGTAAAATAATATTCAAAGGTAGGCCCTTCGTTAACGTTCTTCCTCACTGGATCTAACACGAGTACCAGTAGTGTTAGACTTATTCATTCAGTTATATCACTATCACCCCTCATCCTCTCGCTCGGTTTCGTGGTGCCATATGTGGATCTGTACCTCCCGTCTCTTCCCATTTCGGGTCCCGCAACCGAACTGTTATTTATAGATTCGCATCCGCTACCAGCTTCTTTTCCCTTATCACACGCGTCTAACGGTCGCAAAAGGCTTAATCCAGTCCGCCGCTCCAACAACCTACTTTAATATCTCTATCGCCCACTCTTATTCCGCTCCCAACGTCAAACGTAGCTCTATTCCAGGTTCCAATCCCACGTTCTACCGCCGTCATTAAAACTCGAACCCGTACTATGACAAGGACCTTGTGGCGCATGTCGTATCAAACTATTACTATAAACGTCCCCTTCCTTCCGACGTCCTGGCGTTGGTCTATTCATGGCGCGCTGTTCTCACGTCGCCCGACTTCCCCAATGGGTCTACCGGTCCGTGGTCGGCATATTATCGGACCCGCATTCGTTCTTTTGTGAAAATTTGGACATTTTGAAAAGAGGAAAAAATGAAAAGCAGTGTATCGTATTATCGTATTATCATATTACTTGTATCTTGCCATCCATTATCCATCCTACACCATTGTCATCCTTATTGGCAGTCATTATTAGCATTTTTGTAGTCGTACTTGTCGGTGTTATTGCCTATTATCATCTGCTTGTTACTTTGACTGAGGAGAAGAATAATTCAAAATTCTTTATCATGTCATTCTTGCTCTTGTTAACTATATCCACATTGCACCATAGTCTACTATTTTACATTCAGACATACACAGAGATAATAGAACAGCTATTTGTACAGCTATTTATTCAAAGTTAAAAGGAAGATGTATCATCACCTTCTGACATGGAAAAGTACTCTTCATTGCTGGATTCAGCTTCACTCTCTTGGTTTTTCTGCTAGATGGTCAAACATATTACAACACTAAAACCATTATGTACTCACCTCACCCAAGTCAGACTCATCAACAGCACCCCATTCCAAAAGTATCTTAACAATTCCATAGTTTCTTGTTCTATTGTATGTATATATTGCAGCATTCAATGCACTGCCATGTTTACCACCTTTTGCATTCACCTCAGCACCATTTTCCAGCAAGAGCTTAATAACCACAGCATTATTTTCCCAAACACTTGAAGCTGCAGCCTGTAAAGCATAGCCATATTTCCCACCCTGAGCATTCACACCTGCTCCATTTTCAAGGAGAAGCTTGACAACTTCTATGTTGCATTTCAATGATGCAGCCTGTAAAGCACTGCCATATTCTACACCCTGGGCATTCACATCTGCTCCATTTTCAAGGAGAAGCTTGACAACTTTTATCTTGCCATTACATGATGCAGCCTGCAAAGCATTGCCATATTTTCCACCCTGGGCATTCACATCTAGTCCATTTTCAAGAAGATGCTTGACAAGTTCTATGTTGCCCTTCCATGATGCAGCCTGCAAAGCATTGCCAAATTGTCCACCCTGGGCATTCACATCTGCTCCATTTTCAAGGAGAAGCTTGAAAACTTCTATGTTGCCTTTCCATGATGCAGCCTGCAAAGCATTGCCATGTTGTCCACCCTGGGCATTCACATCTGCCCCATTTTTAAGGAGAAGCTTGACAACTTCTATATTGCCATTCCATGATGCAGCCTGCAAAGCATTGCCATAATGTCCACCCTGGGCAGTCACATCTGCTCCATTTTCAAGGAGAAGCTTGACAACTTCTATATTACCATTCCCTGATGCAGCCTGCAAAGCATTACCATAATATCCACCCTGAGCAGTCACATCTGCTCCATTTTCTATGGCAAGTTTGACTAAATCAATATTACCACCATATGATGCAGCTGGCAATATATTTCCAAAGTTACAAAGGTTAATTCCCTCAACATTCTTCAATATTGTTGTGAATATATGGATATGACCACCATATGCTGCACTTTCTAGAGCTGTGATATGCTCTGTATGATTCATCCTTCCAGACATCAATTCATGTAAAATTTGATCTAAGCCAAGTAGTGCAGCAAGTGACACCTGTGACACTGATGTAGCAAATACATCATAATTTTTATAATGAAGAAAGTCAAAGGTCCACTCTAAAAATTGTTCTGATTTAAAAAATGCTATTACAAGGTTTTGTAAATCATGATTATTATTGCTGAGCTTATAATGATCAGGCCAAAACTGAACACAGTATCTGAAATTTTTATGCATAGATCTCTTAAATTGAAGAAGGTATCTCAAACAGCATTGAGAAATCAATTCATGGGCAGCTCTGGCATCAGAAAGTGACATTTGGTCACATTTAAAGCATCTTGGCTTTCCAAGAAAATACTCCTTCACTGATGCATGAGCTAGTATAACTTTGTCATCCTCTGTTGTTTTTACAAGACTTGAGCACATTTCTAGTAGATCATTTGGATTTGTTAGTTTTAAACTATCATTGAAATGTTCAAGGGCTGGCTCAAATGTTATAATAATTGCCAACTCTTCAAGGTGTAAAGGTTGCATTGCTAGCACCAACCATTGTAGAATGATCTTTACATATGGCACCTCCCTTTCATCAATTCTTTGCAGAATTTGATCATATGTACCCTCTAGGGTCTTTGGGAGAGATTTCAAACTATCCATTAGGGCCTTTATATTTGGGCAGAATTTAAGCTCTTCAATTTGGCATGCAACCCAGCGGAACCTATTTCACTTTTTAGTTCAATGAGAAATTGTGGCATGAAATGAATACATACATTCCATTTGCACCTCTGATGAGTGTTTTTTTAACTTGTTCTTGAACTTCAGTGCCCCACTTCTTCAGTTTATGTACATTCCCAACTGCAAAATGAATGTATGATATGATGTCATTGTTAATGAGGTCTGCAGAGAGCAGTATTTCCACTGGAGCCAATTCCTGCATGAAAACATTGACCTTTTCTTTCCTACTTGTCACAAGGAGGTGACAGTTAGGCATTTGCCCAATAATCCTGATAGTATCAAACAATTGGTCATTTGCAACACATTCATCCAGAGCATCAATGATAATATAAGCCTTTGTGAAGCCTTCCATAAGCTTTATAAGGACATCTAAGAGTTCTGAATCTGTAGGTATATAGATTTTATGATGTTTCTCATAAAGATTTCCCAGAATATAAAACCTCTTTGAGCTTGCAGTCAAAGCATAAACAAGGCAGGAAAGAAGCTGTTCATGAGTCTGTTTTCCTTTGTCACTAATATCAAAATAGAAATAGGCCAAGCCAATTTCAGGCTGTACACTGATGGCCTTGATATCTTCAATGATAGTGGAGCTACCCCTACATCAGTTTTTAATGAGACAAAATAATGATACCTACCAAATAATTGTCTTTCCACAGCCAGCTGTTAAATGCACACAATAAAGAAAGGTTCCTTTAATATAAAGACATACTGCTCACAAATACCATTGATCCATGTGAAAGAATTGGGAATTTGTTTCCAGGCTACATATCTATCATCTTCAAGTAACCACTGCCCAGTAGTTTTATACTGCTTCCTTCTTGCATTATTATGGTTGGTTGATGGATCAGACACATCCAACCATTTCTTGAACTTTTCTGCAGTATATTTTAGTAAATACAAAAGTTAAAGTAACCTATATTTATTGTTATAGACATACCAAGAACATCTTCAGGATTGACTGCATCATTGCCAGTATGTTCATGTTAGTTTCAGAGTCATCAATGTCACATACTGTATGTAATATTTTCAACATGCTTAACAATAACATTAATTGAGAGAAATTGACAGTATCAGGACCCTTACCTTGAATGTCATACTATTCTCAATCTACTCAAAAAAAGCATTAATTAAAAGGGTCTGATAGGATTGGATCACAGACATTGAAATGATTGAATGTGTTATTCTCAAGCTACTCAAAATATCAGTCAAGAGAGATTTGCAGGAAAGAGGTTCATACATTTCCTTGAATGTCATTGAATGTGCTACCCAGTGCACTGAAATGATGAACATTCTCAAACATACTGGGCTTGTACAACAAGTTGATGGTGATGGTGGTTGAAGGTCAAGATGTGTTGATGAATGTGTCACGGTCTAGTGTTACATGTCACTGCTATACGAATCATAGTGAGTGTAACACTGTCTAAGCCCTGAAGCTTAATGATTTGTGACCTGGATTGTAAGACGAAAGCAGACATACTTTCTTTCTAACCATGCCTTCCCACACCTGCGTAGACACATTGAAACCACCAAATTACGGCTATGGGGCATTTGAACCATCCTGCATTCTCAGAGATAATCGACATGCTACTCCCTACTGCCGTTTTCTCCAACTTGTGACAAGGTAGGCACGAGCACATCCACTATAACATGGGGAACTCTAAATGCCAGCCTCCGTTTTCAGCACCTAGAAGGAACATGCGCCTGACTCTCTGCAGCACTATGCTTTTGGAAATGCAAGGAGGACGAATGATGGAGAACATGAGGAAGGGTAGGGCCGGCCGTGCCTCGAGTATCAAGGTATGTTCAACGTCTCATCCAAGGCCGACAATCTCATAACTCATTTTCGCTAGAAGGCGCACAATTGATCGGCCAATTACTCTCAGTGAAAGTGAAAATCGAGCCAGGTCTGGGTCGACCAAGCCTTATCAAAATGTGATCGAGTCAATGCTAAGTTCAGCGTCCGTGCCAGCGGTACCTTGGTTTATATTGATCTTCTTCCCTTGTGAAATGATCATGTGCGGACCCACGATAGCTGCATGAGCGCTAACACTTAGCTCACGTCATGTACTGCCTGTGCTACCATCTCACAAGTTCTGGTAATACAAACACACATGTTTCCGTCATTGAATTTGGACCGCTGCGTCTGCCCCCGGAACGGTCTTACAGTGACAGCGAAGGGGAGTAACGAATGGAAATCTAACTTCCCATTTCCATTATTATTGTGCAATGGTCATTTTAGTGTCATCACTGAAGTACTAGAGACGTTTTATAATGTATGCAGCGATACTGCATGAGACCTGTGTGCGAAATCTCTTAGAGCGGACTGTATACGATTCTAGTGAATACGTCCTTCAATCCGCGAAGCAAAATTCTCCCGTGCCTATTGTGCCTTCCGATCGTGAGTATCTGGTATTAGTACGTTAGTCGTATTTTGCCATTCCTGTAGTAATACTCTCCAATTTCGGTCGTGGGCCATTCATCCGAGAATGCTAGTAAGTTCCATAGTGATGTAGATCCAACAATTACGAAATAAACCGGAATCTTGAGCAATTTTCTTCAGCATTTATGTTTGCATCTAAGAATGCCATGGTGGAGATGACCCACACTACGGTGTATGCTTGACTATAGCAAATACAGAAGAATGGTAGAGACTCACCGGTCGTCTGGAGACTTGCGTTGCAAACCTCCTCCTGATAGGGATCCCGAGCATCTGGGGCTCCCTGTGTTCGTCTTCCAAGGGGATGCCAATCGCCTTGTGAGCAAGCCTGGCCAGGACCTATCCCCGCCGCTTTCAACGGTCCACCTCAGCTCCCTCTCCAGACACACTGCTCCTCAGAGAGCCGGATACGCCTCGATGTAGGTGTCGAGGAAAGTGCCAACCCGGTCGTCATCGAATCGTCATCGTCGCTCGTATCACCGTCTAGGTAGTCCTCGGGGTAATAGCCCGCATCGTCTGAGTCCAAGTCCGAGTTCGAGTTTGAGTCCGGGTCGTCAATGGGGTGACGGAAAACGTGTTCGTCGATGAAGCGGTCGATATACGCATCCAGAGTGCTGATCGAACGTTTGTCGGAACAATAACTCGCATCGTCGAACCACGCCGAGTCTACAAAGTCAACATCATCCCATTCAGAGCATTCATTTTTGAGAATGGTGTTCTCGGCCTCCTGTACAACACATCAGGGGCTGACATGGACAATGACACCGACGACACTTAGCTTTCCTTTCTCGATCTTGAGCCTCATCCACCTCGGAATCGCCTTTTTGTGCCATCTAAAAAAGGGCGCTATGACGAATCCTTTTAGTTTTGTAGGCGCGAAGTAGCAGTAGTGTTAAAGTTTCCAGCAACAATGATCAATGTCACAGATAACAAGAGGCGAAGGAGCAGATTTGATTTTATTAGTGTCAGCCATCGTCTGGCTGGAGCTGGGTATTGTGAAACAGCATTGTCCCAATATGGCAACTCCGTATTTAGCGAGTGTGATGACATGTATGCGTACGCCCAGCCTTGTATTTAAATGCACAACACCCATCAACGAGCGAAGTCGTTTTTTTTTCTTTCTCATTTTCGTCGTGAAGGATCTGTGGTGTTCCATTTGATGGTCGATGCTAAAGACCAATTGCATAGTCACCCAAGAGACACCGTCGAAGCTATCAAAGGAGCTTGAGTAAGTGTCCCCATGTTTTAGTACCCATCCGCGGTGTGTTTTAAACAATAAACTTGTTTATGTACGTAACCTCTTTAGAATGGTGGGAATTCAAGCTCGGTTACTGCAACGATCTGAAGATATGATACTTGGCCCGCTTACCATCGCCCATATTTGCGATGCGCCGATGTTACAACTAGGATTGTATAGACTAATACCATCTGCATCATAATGTCTAATAGGTTGACCATCCTTGTCCTCGCTTCGGTCTACTACGGACGCCATCTTCTCTTTATCAGCGTTTCCAGACCTCATCTTGACGTCCTCTCCCTCTAATACCAATCCCCCACAGCCCATTCCCGACCTCACTTCTTTCAATATCTACCTCGCCTTTCCCCAGTAGGTCGATCACACTCAGAATTGAATGCAACGGCCTGCCTTCCTTGCTGAACTCACTCGGGACACTCCTGTATTTTGTTGCAGGTGTAGAACCATCTCCTGGGCAACTCGAATGCACGAGCTAGCAGTCGGTAGACCAGGGGTAAAACGAGACGCATCGCACTCTCGGCTAATAATCTTCAAGCGAATGTGGCGAGAATCCCAAGCACCAACTTCAAAACGGCAATACCCCATATACGAACACGTCCTCCCACGTTCGCGCAACTTGCGTCCATCCTCTATTCGCTGTGTACGTCCACCCGCTCCCTGGAGTCATCACGGAAAGGTGTGAAATTCCGAATTGGTTCGTGGCCCATTTGCCGACGAGAACACTGAGGACGACGCTCCCAAATACGATGGCATCTTCGAAGCAAAGACAGTCATCGACAGGTTGAGGACGTTGGTTGACGGCGGCGAGGGCGAGGGGGATAAGGATAAGTGGAACTCCCCATCCGCATTTTCGACCCAGGCGTACAAGGCTGAGCCGAGGCCGAGACCATGTCCCAGGTAAAGGACAATACCGGGTGATGAAAAGCCAGGCGAAGCAGGAAGGGGCGTACCCATGTTGAGGTGAAGAACTTGACGGGGATGGAAGGGATGGAAGACGATGGGAACGTGAGTTGAACTGGTATTCCAGTCCAACTCGTCTCAGCCCACCATGAGCGTTCCAAGGAAAATGCCCATTGCGTAGTGAAACTGTGCATGGCGGTGTACAGCCTGCCAAATACAACGGAAAAAATGTAATTCACTAGGCTCAGTTCTACCCAAACCTTGGTCCGAACCGCAGCATCCCTAGGACTTAGTGATACCAACCTGCTTCTATTTAAGTAACTATTTTAGTTCTTTTTCCGTCTCTTTTTGAAGTCGACTACACTAGTCTCAATTCGAAAAAAAAGTGTTTCCATCGATACAAGTCGACACAATAAACGACTTATCTAATATGTCGCCAACGAATGGCCAAATATTAGGGATTGTGGGCGCTTTTGATGGTTAGACAAGGCCAATTGTCATACAACATTTGTTCCCTGGTTTGCCTTCCTAAAGCGGCAGTGATTTGTTCCTCATTGCAAGGATCTGGGGGCGTGCTAGTCGCGCGCCCTGTCAATACATGTGTTGTCCATAATAAGCCGCTATTTATACCTCCTTGCTAACAGTTTAAAGCCTGAACTGATAAGAACGCCGCTTTGTCTTTCTATTCTACCTTTACCTTCAGAGTCTATGGATCAAAACGAAAAAGCCATGCCTGCTGATATCGAAGCGAGATGGACTACTCGCCGGAACACAGAAGTACTCGTCCTGGGCGGAACTTGTGCTGCGCACCCGTCGCAACACCGACAAGATAGTGTTCGTTTTCAAACAAGTGGTATATTGCCTTTGCCTTCGCCAAACTTTATGAAATGACATTGAATCATGTGTGCCGATTAGCAGAGCTGAAAACAACTGAAGTTGAAGTACGCCAGCGCCTAAACGTGAGTGGCGCACGACGGTAAGCGGTATTTCCCCTTAGTTGGAAGTGTCTGAGCTTACGACGTGCGTCCTGGACTAGTGAAAGTGTGTTAACCGAAGCTTCCACCTGGAGAGGCGCTGACCGCGCTAAACTGGTCAAAGAAGGGTACCGTTCGTTGGCCGTCATCGTAAGTCATCCATATCGTATATATGCCTCGTGATTCATCTTCTTGGTTGCCAGTGTACCTTCATTGCGGGCGTCCAAGCTCAAATTCTATCCATCTCCTTCTCTCAAACCGATCTTGCTTCCCAGATCACCAACGCCTTCTTCTTCGCGGGTCTCTTTGCGGATATCGGTGCATCCATACTTACTGCTGCTTCTGCACGGTGGTATGAAATGTTGACCCCTGAGGAGGCTGAGCATATGTATGACTGGCTTTATGATGGTATTATGAGTCCAGTTACAGGCACGGGTTCGGGTGGTGCATCTTTAGTGTCTCTGGCTCTAGAAGAGAATAACGGGGAGAAGATTGCAAAGCTTGCCCAGGAGGCTGCTATGGTTCCGGTCAAGGAAGGGAGCACAAGTGACGCTGACAAGTCGTTGAACAGGCAGAACAATAAACCTACCAGCGACGGCTCTACTTTTACTTCAATTTTACCTTCACATTTCACTGAACGTTGGCTCAGTGTAGCACTAAGATCCGGTCCCTATGTCGCGTTGCTCGGCCTGGCGTTCCTTACGACGGGGGTGATGATTTGGGTGTGGAGTCACCAAACCAGGGTTGTACAAATTCTCTCTACTGTGTTGTGTGTAGTGTTGGTAGCTTTATTGCCGCCATTTGCGATGTCTCATGATAGGGTACGGGCATTGTCGTTTGTGAGGCTTCATAGATTTTCTGGATAAGTGCCGTCGGTTGTTGGACACTGTTCATTACATACATAAACTATACTTACCCAAACATGGAGATCTGCACAATGTGTGATCGATTGATCCACGTGGCGAACAAATCACATGGAATAAACCACCAAACAAGCCATCTGAGGCGCGTTGTGCATGGCTCTTCTTTCCAAGCCGGCCACAAAGCGCCCGCTCCTCGTCCTCCTCGTCACCGTCCTTCTCCTGCGCTCTCGCATCGCACACCTGCCGCATTTCCTCATTGTGAAAGTGCTACTTAGGATTTAGGAGCGTATTAATCGTTAATCGTGGGCTGTTAATACATGCGTACGTGAATAGACTCCTCTACCCCACTTTTTTAAGAGCCAACGGCTAAAGATGCTACCCCTCCTAACATGGAAATGGACTATTCGTAAAAATGCGGGAATCGTTGCGTTGATAACGACAGCATTAAATTGTGTCAAAACTAACACGGTCATGGCACTCATTGACGCAATGATCACTTGACGGCTTCCTATACACATTGAATCCTGATGCTATATTGGCAGCCATGGATAGTTGGATGACGAATACGAATAACAGAGCCGAAAATAGCCGAAGCGGAAGGAGTGCGCCAGTGCCTAAGTGTAATTATGGTCTGTTTTGGATTAAGCATCTACGTGGAGAGGAGCAGGCCATGCTAAACATGCCAAAAAAGGGTATCGCTCGCTAGCCGTCATAGCAAGTCACTCTCTATCTTATGTATCGTTGAGGTACATTCGTACCTTATCGAAGCGCAAAGAAGTACTCATCCGTATCAATAATCGCCAGAAAATAGTCAACAAAACCAACAAGTGAATAAATAACGAGAAAGAACTATATCAGAATCATAAGCCCGCGGGAAGGCGTGGCCTGCAAGTAAATAACGTCGATCAGATTGTGTTAATAAACTTGTGGGTTGTACGGCAATATACACCACTGGATAAAGCATGCCCCTATGCGATCATCTAAGGACATGTGAGCTGTTCACGTTCAGCAGCCAAATACTAGTACAC
Source organism: Amanita pseudoporphyria (assembly GCA_003316615.1). Classification (NCBI taxonomy): domain Eukaryota; kingdom Fungi; phylum Basidiomycota; class Agaricomycetes; order Agaricales; family Amanitaceae; genus Amanita; species Amanita pseudoporphyria. The sequence goes on from QFEO01000476.1 coordinate 10,945, forward strand.
AACGCTGACGCTTCCTATCAGTATTCATGCTTCTCGGAATTGGTCAATTCTGTCTTAGACTCTCAACGGCAATGTAAACAACACTCGACACTCGCAGAATGCCCTAGGCCATATTCCTGATGATGCGTAACAAGACCGTAAATGGTTATTGCTTTAGTGGTCGTGTGCTGGCATAACTATTCAAAGTCTTGTCCACTATCGAAGGCCATCGCCGTATCTTATCAGGAACGCTACCTTCCTTAGTATGTTCTTCGTCTCCGGCCTAACTCCCTGATAAATCTCGTGTCTGCTGGTAGATAAGGCATAATTCGGGATCCATGGGATCACCCACATTCCTATTCGTTTTCATTATAGTTTTATGTATAGCGAAATTAGCTCTGACATCATGATAACGCTGCCCATCCTTCCCGTGAATAGGGGGGAAGTAGCAAAGTCGCGGAGTGTCGCTAATGGCGCGGAGATCGGGACATGCGGTCTTGGTTTGACGTATGAAATGGGTCTTTGTTCAATCCACAACAACCCACCTACACTAGTCTCTCAGGTGCGCTCTATTCGAGTTCCCCAGCGGGCATTGTATCTCATCCTGTCCTAGTCATACAACTCATTGAACATGCCTGCTAAGAAGCTGACTGCTACGTCCAGCGCTACCCCAAAGCCTTCCGTATGTAATATCTATCCTTCTTGTCATTCGCAGCGTTCATATCGTTCATCATAGGCAAAGACTAGTGTCCCGAAGGTATCAACGCAGGCTCCCGCCATAGCAACAAAGCCTGCGACGACAAGCGCCACTGCGCAGCCGAAACCTGCTACCAGGGGTGCCAAAAAGGAAAAGAAGTAGTGTTATTGTATGTTACAACAATGCCTAATCTTGGGGGGATGACGATGATTGAATGATAATGTCTTTTCATCTTTGCAATGGTACAACAAACGGATTATCTAATACGTTGTAAGTGGATGGTCGAATATTAGAGATTAGGGGCGTCTTGAATGCTATTGTGACAAATCGGACAATGCCAATTGTTCGTATAACATCGATTTCCTGATTCACTTTTCTTACGAGGCATTGGCCTATCGCTCGTTGCGAAAATGCTGCCAAGGGCTTGAGGATATGTTATTCATGCAAACTACTAGTATCAACATTGTGCCTTTTTCTACTCTCCTAAGCGATTTCTGAATTAAGGTCTAAACTGATGGAGGCTAGGCTTGGAGCCCGCGTTATCTCTCAAGTCAACGGTTCAAAGTAAGACGTTATGCTCGATCCTAGTCTTCAGATTCCTGCTCAATCGAATCTCAGGTGACTGATAAAACTTGACGGGATTTGGGGCATCTAGATCAGTGCGGCCGCCTTTTGTTGCCACAACTAGGTAAGTCTTGCATACACACCTGTGCCATTTTCATGCCCGCTTCTGGTGGCGGTTCAATGGGGTAGCCGCGTCGTCGGGTTCGCCTTCGCCTTCTCTTACCATCCGTTACCATCTGTGGCCACAATGGCGTTGCCGCCATCCCACCACCCTCCTCCTGCTTCATTTTCAGTATGGATGAAGTAGAACGGCTAGGCAGATGGCAAACGACAACGGGGGTTTGCTTGAAGTGTGGACGATAGGGTGAGCCTTGAGATGGAGAAAGGCGAGGTGAAGTTAGGGTGCTGTTTGCGGGCCTGTTTGTATCCTTCAGTCGCATCATTACATTGTGATCTATTATAATACCTTGTGCAGCGGATGGATGCTGGAAAATTGCAAAGGGAAAACGGGAGCGATAGCATAGCATCACGATGGGAAACTGATGGGAAACTGATGCGAATGTTGCTGCAGCATCTTCATTTGCTGCGGAACTTTAAGCTCTCGAAATACCATTTCGCACTATACTAGAACACGAGTCAGGTCATATTATACTTTTGAGTGACAATGCCACCACTGCCAAGTCGATCTTCGACACAATTCGCGACTCACAACAAGTGTGCATTAGAGCGATGTTAGCTTTTTTTTTTTTTTTTGGAATAGACAACTTACTATTTACGTCACATACATGACATCGTCCTAAGACCGCGGAGCGGTCTTGTGTGTAAATACTATGAGATAGTAGTCCTAATCAAGAAAGATAACGCTAGTCCACGTCAATCGTATCGTTAAAAGTCCCAGCTGTGGGGTTAGAGTCCAAGAATTCGAGGAGGTCAAAGTTATTTCTACTACCGGTAACTATGAACATGTGAGCAAATTTGTCGACGTACCTTGCGCAATGACACAGTATGTGCCGGCGGTCCTGAAATTCGTTGCAATAAGGGCAGTCTAGGCGTGCATCTGGCCATCGAGCGGGGAAGAGTTGGCGGTATTCGCCACTCGGCATATGCCCCGAGACGAGCCGGAACGCGCGTACTGCGCGGTCCAAGTTCTTCCCTGTTTTTCTGATGAAATACGACTGCCCGGAAATGGTTCCCGCAACTATCTTCCCTTTGCTCGTGTTTATTCGTAATGTGTGTCCCCCCCTGCCTTTATTTCACTTAAGGGTCTTGTTCCAACCGGCTTGTTGTTTACGCGCGTATTTGTTCAGGGTGCCTTGTAGTGTAGAAAATTCTAGGCGGGCCGTGGAGGGTCGAATGGCCGTGAGCTTATCAACGGCTTCGTTTTCAGCTATGCCCTCGTGACCGGGACACCATGATACCATGAGTTGGTTGTTCGCATTTTCAGAAAGCCAGGTGCGAAGTGCAACCATGGCGTTAGAGCGATGTTAGCTTGGCTGGAGGACATGATGTCTGAGTTATAGTGGCACTCTTGAAAATGAGACGGTTGACAAACTAGTCAAATACTGCCAGACACACTGGTCCTCTATTACAATTCCTTAGCTCAATATTTTCAGGAAATCAAATGCTTTGAAGCGAAAGAGCGGAACAGACGATAAAAGTTGCACATGCTGTGTGCTGGTTGGTGCGTGGTATCTAGTATTGGGGATATGCCTAGCGGGGAATATCGGAGTTGGTTGTGACCAGATGCACATCAAGGTGACTGTCCAGGTTGCGAAGGTGCCTTTCAGTCGCGGCAGCGTATCTTATGTCATTGCACTTGGTACGAGCTTCTTTGGTTTACTGTTATTGCCTGTCATAATAACTTGGAACCATCGTCAAATTCTTACCGTAGGGCCAATCCGCCTGCCACGTCCTTTGCGCATACAAACCATAGACTCTGACTCTCCTTATCTGTTTCAGACGCTAATTTGTTACTCCTTTTCATTTCATTCTGTTTCATTCTCCACTGCATTGATGTCGACTACATGTCTTGTGTATATAGCCTAAATCAAAATTTTCATTCGGAAAAAAACAAAGCTAGTTGAGTGCGCACATCGTGGGAATCGGACACGTCAGTGGGCATAGGGTAACACAGCCGTGTGCTGCAACTTGACACCTAACCACCACCATCGCTATGCACACTTCGTCTAGCACTAGACCCGGGCGCAAACGCGTCATCTCGTCCACCACAGATGATGGTGAATCGGACAGAAAGAAAATAAAGAATGACAACAAGGATGATGACTCAGGTTCACCTATGGAAGTAGACCAGGATGTTTGTAATATGTCCAATAATAGTATTGGGTGTGCTTAACCTAGAATTCTCACTACTCCCATGATTCTCAATCCCTCCAGACTTTCTGTAATGGCCCAAGATCAGGAGAGGGTTTCATCTCTCACCAAGTATTATGCTCCTCTTATACTAAGTATGTTGACTTATTCTGTCTATTTCCAGCAATAAAGGCAGTGTTTTCATCAATGATAGTATAATTGTTGAAGCTCATGGAAATTATGTATGTGACTCTCACAAGAGGCTGCCCTATCTCATTCTTTGTTAGATCCACAGTATGCAAAACAGACCCAAGAGTTTGATTTACTGCTGACCCTAAGTTTCAAGGTGTCTATGCTGGCAACCCAACTCCCATTGGTATGTTCAGTACTGGGTTCATGTATATAGCTTGAGAAACATCCATACCTTTAGAGAAATTCAGAAAGTGGTTAGAACCTCCTAACCCATCTACTAACCATAACAAAGCTTCTGATCAACACTGTTCTGACACTGGATTATGGTTTCTGAATCATCAAGCATATATAGAGTGGAAACAGCAGAGTAATGCTTTCTTATGGTTGCATGGTATTTGTAAGTTGAGATTGATAATACTAAGACTATTAATATGGACCCTATACCTTTGCAGCTGGTTCAGGAAAAACAATCCTGTGGTGGGTGTGCCATAAGCTAACTAATCATATGTTAATGCTTTAAAGCTGCACCATAATCAATGATATGAAACATGCTTCATTTGGCAACATTGGGTTGGCATATTTTTATTGTGATGTCTCTGACATTAATAAGAGGAGTGCTATGGGGCTGCTGTGTTCACTTGTTCTGAATCTTTATTCATGTGCTCCTTCTAACAAGTCTGTTCTGGAAAAGCTATATCAGGATTGCAGAGATGGGCTTCATAAACCATCTACTAGTGACTTGAAAAGAATTTTGAGAGAATTCATATCTGGGTTCTCACAAACCTTCATTATTATTGATGCACTTGATGAATTTTCAGATCAGCAGGAGATCCTGGAGTTTATGAATGTTATTCATGACTGGAAAATTAGACAATGCCATTTGCTTGTCACCAGTAGGAGGGAGCAGCAAATTGTTCATTCATTGCAGTCAGTGGGGCCCACTGAAGTGGATCTGTTGCAAATGCCAGTTGACACTGATATTGCAAAATATATTGGTCATGAATTGGAGTCATCCCCTGGCCTGAAAGAATGGGACAAGAAGGCAAAGGATCTCATCAAAGAAACACTTCTGCAAAAGGCAAATGGAATGTAAGTCTTAAACAGTTTTACATCATGCAGTTTAATGAGACTAGTAGGTTCCGCTGGGTAGCATGTCAATTAGAAGAGTTAAAGAAACCTGTCAAGAGGACAAGGACACTGAAAAGCATACTTGATAAACTCCCTGAGACACTGGAAGACACATATGACCAGGCATTGAGTAGGATCCCATCAGAAGATGCACCAGATGCCATGAAATTGCTCCTGTGGCTTGCCTTTGCAGAGAAGCCATTGCCTGTGGAAGAATTTTCCAAAATTGTGGAAATTGATGTAGAAAATGACACACTCAATCCTGATGCTAAATTGTCCTCCCCAGATGATGTTCTTAGAATCTGTTCCAGCTTGGTGATCAAAATGGGCAATGGTACTGTGCAGCTTGCCCATGCATCTGTTAGAGAGTACATCAGGAAAATACCAAGGAGAATTGGGAAAGATACTGTAATGGATCCATCCCTTGGGCACCTTCTGATTACACAACATTGCATTGCTTATATTTTGCAATCAGTGGAGAATGATCAATTGAGAATTCATCAATATTTCATTCCAGAATCACAATTACTTCATTATGCTGTACAATATTGGCCAAAGCACATTATTTCCTCAAAATGTGAATCTGGTGCAGAGAGGCAGATCAAAAAGCTTTTTGATCTTGACTATCCCTATTTCAAACCTTGGTCAGACATCTATAACAGAAATGGGGGATATGAAGAAATCAAGCAATATCCTTTGTCATGTGCTGCATTATTTGGTTTATTGGAAATTGTTGAATGGTTAGTATCAAAAACAGTTACAGAAGCAGAGTGCTTTCAAGCATTGTGTGCCTCATCAGTCAAGGGACACATGAACATTACAACTCTGTTACTTGAGAAATATGACATTATCAATTATAATATTTGTGATTTGGATGATTTTGACCATGAGTACTGCAGTGCACTTCAGGCAGCATCAGAGGGTGGATGCACAGAGACCATGGTATTTCTTCTTGAAAGGGGAGCAAATATCAATGGAGAGGGAGAATGTGGAAATGCACTGATGGCTGCATCATGGAATGGTCATAGGGACATTGTCATGCTACTTCTTGAAAGGGGAGCAAATGTCAATGCACAGGGAGAATATGGCAATGCCCTGCAGGCTGCATCAGAGAGTGGTCATATAGACATTGTCATGCTACTCCTTGAAAGGGGAGCAAATGTCAATGCACAGGGAGGAAGATATGGCAATGCCCTGCAGGCTGCATCAATGAATGGTCATATAGGCATTGTCATGCTACTTCTTGAAAGGGGAGCAAATGTCAATGCATGGGGAGGAATATTTGGAAGTGCCCTGCATGCTGCATTAATAAGAGGTCACAGAGATATTGTCATGCTACTTCTTGAAAGAGGAGCAAATGTCAATGCAGAGGGAGGAGAGTATGGTGATGCCCTGCAGGCTGCATCAAAGGATGGTCATATAGACATTGTTATGCTTCTTCTTGAAAAAGGAGCAAATGTCAATGCAGAGGGAGGAGAGTATGGCAATGCCCTGCAGGCTGCATCAAAGGATGGTCATATAGACATTGTTATGCTTCTTCTTGAAAAAGGAGCAAATGTCAATGCAAAGGGAGGAAAATTTGGCAATTCCCTGCAGGCTGCATCAAGGAATGGTCATATAGACATTGTCATGCTACTTCTTGAAAGAGGAGCAAATGTCAATGCAAAGGGAGGAGAATGTCACAGTGCCCTGCAGGCTGCATCAGGAAAGGGTCACAGGGACATTGTCATACTACTTCTTGAAAGAGGAGCAAGTGTCAATGCAAAGAGTGGAGATCCCAGTCCCCTGATGTTTGCGTCATGGGGAGGTAACTATGATATTGTCATGCTACTTCTTGAAAGGGGGGCAAATGTAAATGCAGAGGCAGGACAATTTGGCAGTGCCCTGCAGGGTGCATCAATGAGAGGTCACAGAGATATTGTCATGCTACTTCTTGAAAGGGGAGCAAATGTCAATGCACAGGGAGGAAATTTTGGCAATACCCTGCAGGCTGCATCACTGAATGGTCACAGAGGCATTATCATGCTACTTCTTGAAAGAGGAGCAAATGTCAATGCACAGGGAGGAGAATATGGCAATGCCCTACAGGCTGCATCAAATAGTGGTCATATAGATATTGTCATGCTACTTCTTGAAAGAGGAGCAAATGTTAATGCACAGGGAGGAGAATATGGCAATGCCCTGCAGGCTGCATCAAGGAATGGTCATATAGACATTGTCATGCTACTTCTTGAAAGGGGAGCAAATGTTAATGCACAGGGAGGAATATATGGCAATGCCCTGCAGGCTGCATCATTGAAAGGTTACAGGGGCACTGCCATGCTACTTATTGAAAGGGGAGCAAATGTAAATGCACTGGGAGGTCTCTATGGCAATGCCCTGCAGGCTGCATTAGCTTGGGGCCACAGCAGTATTGTAAAACTTTTGCTTAAGGAAGGTGTAGGACAGGAAGACCTCAATAGTGCCCTCCAATCTGCTATGGAATTTGATGACAGAACAATTGTGAAGATACTGCTGGAATATGGTGCTGAGCAGGAATGATGCTGGCCCTTTGTCTGATGATTGTACAATATCTTATGCCATGTGACTGATTGCTTTCACAAATAGTTTTTGTGTTTGACCTGATTTAGGAGTGTTTTCAATTTAAGTGTGAAATATGGGATTGAATGCTGTTTTTCATTCATCCCTTTCTTTTATATGTACATTATTATAACTGAGCTCTTTACACCCCCCCCCACTATTCTGCTTGGAATCCACATATTCCAAGTCACACACACTTGTTAAGACCCCCTCATGTTGTGTGACACAGCAGTGATGAGACTGGTAGTAAGAACTTAAAAGGTAAAGCTCAAGTCTGTGGAGGACTATGAGAATGATGAGAGTAGAAGTTATAGAGAGTCTTGTCATAATGACTTTAAATTGACTTGAGGGTAAACCCTAAGAGAACTCAACTGAGCTCCCTTAGTGTTGCATTGTTCTTTATATATGTTATAATGGAGAACACTTAGTACTACTTGGACTAACAGGGCTCATGGGTTGGTCACAAGTCCAGCATCAACAAGCTCCAAGTACCAAATGTAAAGGTTGATGAGCTTGTGCACTAAGACTAAGTACACAAGTGTGAGGATGACAAGATGCAGTGTGATGTGAATGATCAGTCTTGAGATGAATAAAGTATACTGCTAGATTGTAAACAACCTAAGTCAAACTTAGGTTCTAACTACAGTACAAGGGGACCTTATATACTGTAAGGAGATGGTACCTAATAGTAGTAAAGAAAGCATAAAAATGTGTAAACAAGACCATGTGTAGTAAATGGAGACATCATATAGAATGTGATGGAAGGAAGTGACACAGGAGTAATGTCATGAATACATCATGGATAGGAAGTATAGTCCAAGGGTTCTGAGGGAATAAATGGATGAAAAATAAAAGTACATACAACAATGTCCAGAATATGTATAGTTGTAACACTAGCTCTCTGTCAGGTAAGTTGTCCACAACTTACAATCTAATCTTGCATAGGTTTGTCAGTCATGTTGGTGATTGCAATGGGGTCATCATCCCAGGGTCTGCTGTACTGGTTGTAGATTTGAGGGCTTTACACTCCCCCACCTAAGTCCAAGTGTATTCCAAGTTGAGCTCAGAATACACTTGGAGTATATCAGAGTACACTCAGATTCCAAGTTCCCAAGAAATGGCAGATGACCACCAAATAAAGTAACTTGGATTCTGAGTGCATTCCAAGCACAGTCCAAGTTCTGCTTGGAATCTGAGCTTTTTTGCTCAGAATAGTTGTGCTCAGAATGCACTTGGAATCCAAGTGCATTCTGAGCCACTGGGGGAGAGGATGGAATTAATCAATGATGCTATGGTCTTGTATATATAGTACAGTGATGTAAATGTCACATGTGACAAATACTCCACATTTTTGTGTATTTTTCCACATTTTTTCCGCATTTTTCCACATTTTTCTGCATTTGTTTCAGCATTTTCTTTATTGCATGCTTAATTTAGCTTCAATGACCTCCTAAATATAGACCTGCACAACTACTGCAGTGGCATACCATGTGGGTGATGATGCCACACCTATGTTACACTGTGCTCAGGGCACAGGGCATCGTGTCACTCCTCTCACCTGCTTGTCTACTTACTTGACCACCTGGCTGCTCATCTGCTTGTGCACACTTGCCCACTTGCTCAGACCACTATGCTGACCACCAGAAGCAGTGGGGTCAGCAATGCCACCAGCCCCCCACACTCAAGAGCCAGATGAAAGTGGGCACAGTCATCCATGTTAAGATGTTGAGCCTGAGCACAAGGTGGTAGTGAAGGTGAGGGTGGTCCTGGATGAAGGATGTTGACAAGAGGGCGATAGGTGGTCTTGGAGACAAAGGTTCAGCAAGGAGGGTGAGATAATCAGGGCTGAGGATCAGAAGGTGAGTCTGGACTCAGGTTCTGATGTGTGGCAGTGATGTAGATCTTTATTGTGAAGCTAAGGAACTACAAGTGCTACTTAGGGGTTTATATAGGTGCTGAGGGTGTTTGGTGATAAACAACAGGAGTGTGTACACAAAGATACATAACACACTTGAAACAGGGGTTGGAACAGGTGTGAAACAGGGGTTATCAGGAGGTATGAACAGGAAGGTAAAATGTATGTCCAATGATGAAACAGGGGGTGGCATAAGGGATGAAACATAGGGATGAAATGCATACTTGTTGTAACAGGATCTCCTCTCTAAGGTTCATGTTCTTCATGAACTTTAAGTAAGTATGGCACCTTTGGCTTTAGCAATGAGGGTGCCTAAGGTCTTCTTGTTATTGGCGAAGCAGAGTTGTCTGGAGTTAGGGGTGATTCTGACAAAGTGAGGGTTGTGAGCAAGCCCCATCATAATGTAGGAATAGGGGATGCCCATGTAGGCAGAAGCATACCAAGATTTGTCTGTGAAGTCAATGTTGTCATCAGTGGGGAGGTGCTGTGGGTTGTAGAAGGGGATAAGGTCAGAATTGTAGATAGGAACAGGGGTTGTTTGGTGGCAAAACTCCAAGGGGGGGTCTGAGACTGATGGGGATATGGATTTGTCTTTGGGGGCAAGGTGTGGGGCAGACTGGATGTGTGGGGTGGGTTGGTGGAGTTCCTCAAGTTTAGTGATGTGAAAATGGATGAGATCAAGGTGTTGATCCATGCTGTGGACCATGTCAAAGATGGCATGGATCTTGTTCCATTGTGCATCCATAGCTAGGTCATTATCTAATTTGAGGAGATGGGATACCTGGTCTTCTTCCATGAGGGTAATATGATCAGTGAGCATTTTAATGTCCTTGAGTGATTTGCTGATAGTTTCGGTGACAGAGTGGTGTAGAGCCTGGGGAATGCCATGGTTAATCTCATACTGGATGCTGTGGAGTTTCCCCATGATTTTGCTTTGGTCCTTGATGATGTCACCCATCATAGTCATGAGTTCCTGGGATGATAACTCAAATGTTGTGAATGCCTGGGCAAGGATGGTGGGATTCCACATGCTGACTACCGTTTTGAGTTTCTGCATGAAGTGGAGCATCTTGTTGAGTTGTTTGTGGGTGGCTGTGTCATATTGAGTGAGTTGGTTGATGTCTCTCCTGTACTCATTCATCCAGTGATGAATCCAGGTGGGGATTGGGATGGTGCTGATAAGAGGAGATAGAAATGTGCTGACTATGGAGGATTGGTTGGTTACAAGTGCCATGATGCCTGTGATGGTACTGGGGAGGGCAATGATAAACAGAAGGAGGGGGTATTGTTCTTTTATTGTTGAGGCAAGCAAGGATGGCAACAAGTTTAACCAGGAGGTCATACTGGGCTTTGGATGCATAAGTGAGGGCAATAGTGGTTGCAATTATGAGGGTAAGGCAGGGCCAGTTCATGCAATTAGATAGGAGGGGTCTAGAACAGTCTGGACTTTTGTAGTGGCAGTGTGGGAGTGGATCTGGGTAGAGGTATGAGTAATTGGTAATGTGATTGACTGTGCTTCAGTGAGGGGTGGCTGTTGGTCTGTGCTGTGGTGCATTTCAGGTATAAAACAAGGGGTATTTTGACATTTGAGGGGTAACAATGTCCAACATTCCACAGTGGGCTCCTGAGTTCATCTCAGCCTTTGCTTCTTCAGAGGAGCTGAGTGAGGCCTGGCAGAGAGTGGCCAGGCAACAGATGCATAATGTGTTTGTTTGGTTCTGTCATAAGTTCATTTTTGATCTCTTGATTGTAGTGAGCTGACTTCCTTTGTAGACATTCTGGAGCCTCATCCTGTGCTGACTCCTGAGGAGGAGGAGCAGATGCGCCATGCCCTGGACAAGCTCTGGGGTGAGAATCAGATTGTTACAACTAAATGTCTTTACAGTAATGACTTACGATATGTTTTCACTTTTTCTCACGATATACTTGTTTACAATGTTTGTTAACATTCTGGATAAGACTGGACTTCTATTTTCATTTTACTATGACATCATTCTAGTCATATGATCGTTCCATCATATTCCTTCACCTTCTATAATCAACAAACATAGTAACACATACATATAAACACATACATACCCCAAGTAGTATATAAATAGCATGTACTAGCAGTAGTACCCTAAGTTTAATCTATTTGTATAAAGCTCACATCTGATCCTGAGTTCCGATCAACTCTTATCAGTTCCCTGAGTGCCTCTCAAGTGACCTTAGTCACTCAGCTGTCAATCCTTGATTGATCTTAGTCGCAGCACTTCTCAACAAGTGGGCTCGTTGTTGTAGTTCATCCCTATTGCAGGGAACTTCCTGACTGAGCATACTAAGTTTGCTTAGCAGTAACATTAAGATTAAACTTAGATCACTTGGTTGGATAACGATCCATTACCTTTATTAAACTTCCGGAAGGGTGAATCCGTAATCACGCACCCTACTAGCCACCACGTCTTCATGAAGATATATTCCAGCTCCCCCACCTAACAAAGCATCATGACATTCAAATAACCAATACTTCCTAGATCAACAACAGATTGAACTTGACACCAAAGATAATATCTGGAAATATTCTCTTAGTGGAACACATGTTCACTCCAAGCACTTTTGGATACCACAAAGAGCTACTCAACCACCCAATACCTGCGTTCAATTCAAAACTAAATACTACCTAAACCTCGACGAGGTCTTCTTTGGAAACAAATGTTGGTATTACCAGAATAACAACACAGTCAAGGATGATCTATTCCTAGGACCTACTTGGATACAAGGTGCACCAAAAGATCACTTACCACATGATCTTTTTAACGAATATATCAGTGAGACAAGAGGAACATTCAGAGTTCCTAGTGAATCAGGTTCCGAATCTATCGATTGGAAAGAACCCAGTAACTTACCCGAAACAACACTTCTACCCACATCAACCTCTACATTAGTACCCCAAGGAATCGAACAAACAGATTCCGGCTCAACTCAGAAACCATCTCCCAAAGGAAAAGGCAAAAAGGAACCAACACCGCCTTTACCACCTCTTTCACCCTTACCACCATTTTTGCCTAGACCACCTCCACCTCCACCACCTGCATCACCCCCACCTGATCCAGAACCCTCCATGGCCAAACAACCCAATTCAAATGGATCTCCCAAGATCCCCATGCCTAAACCATTTACTGGAAAAAGGAATGAAACCAAAACCTTCTTATGGGATTGCGAACTGTACTTTGCACTAGTACCAGGGTTCACTACCCCCTGACAGAAGATTGCATTCATACTACTCCTTATCAGTAATGATGCCACACAATGGAAGATCAATAAATTGGACAACTTCAAGCAAAACACAGATCTATGGGATAATTATGAACTATTTAAAGAACAGTTCAATAAGGACTGGCAAGAAGTGGATAGTCCAGGAATGGTGATCATGCACATATACAAAATGCATCAGAAGAAATTGCCTATTCAAGAATATGTCCCACATTTCAAAGAGCTCATCAAGCAAGCCAATATTAATAACGATGCAGCTGCCATACCTTTCTTCACACAAGGCTTACAACCAAGTACTATGGCTGAAATCATGATGCATAATCCCCAAACCTTGGATGATTGGTACAAATTAGCCATGATATGAAGTAACACCAATAGCTGAATGAAGGTATTTAGCAATCTACAATCAGCACACAAGCCATCTTCATCAAGCAGACGAAACGATGCAATGGACATAGACCTGATAACAATCAGTGCAATGACTCAATCTGAAAGAGACAGACACTTTAGGGATGCTCTGTGTTTCACCTGTCATCAACCGGGGCACTTAACCAGAGATTGCCCAAATAAGAAGGGCACTAGTTCCAAAGGAAACTGGAACAAGAAAGGGAAGAAGAAGGGTAACCAATTCAGTAAGTGGTGAATCCGCGCAGCATCAGAAGACTCTGATGATGAAGAAATTCCAGAAGAGAGCGAATGGGAAGAACCCACGGAAAAGAATATCCGAGCCCTCTTGAAGAAATTGCCTCTTGAGAAACATATCAAGATGATGTCTATTGTTGAAGAAGAGGATTTTTAACAATAGGACATCTTACAGTCGAAGATGATCCTGACCAACCCTGTGTAACAATATCTGATATCCATGTAAACTCCTTATTGAATATGAAAATCCTTTTACCCATTACACTCAAGTTGGAATACCAGACTGAATCCTCAAAAGCCCTTATCAACAGTGGCGCTGAAGAACTTTTCATCAATTCTAAGATCACAAATAGATGGAAGCAAGTCCCCTTAAAGAAACAGATACATGTCTGTAATGTGGATGGAACTCTTAACAAGAATGGCAATATCACGCATAAATGTCTTGTCACCATGGTTATCCAGGGCAAACGAACATGTGACTGGTTCAAAGTCACTGAACTAGGAGACCAAGACTTTATTATGGGACTTCCATGGCTAGAGAAGTACAACCCATCAGTTGACTGGAAAACAAAGAAGGTTGTCTTCGCAGATGATCAAACTACTAAAACTTTGTCAGTTTTGTGAGAATCACTGTCGGGTCTAGCACAGGATTCACTGGCAGAGAGCGATGTGGATCTGGTAATCAGCTATGTGATGTCACACACAGAGGCTGACAATGCCAATCAACTTCTCAGTAAATCAGGGTGGGACGACCCTGATTCGTATGTGACCCAGGATCTTTTCAGATTTTCTCCTGCACAGCAGTTCACACATAAATACAGCTCTAAGTCTGGCTACACTGAGAAACAGAACCGAAGTGTGAGTTCTGACACGACAAACAAATACACCAGTGACACTGTCATACCTCCGGAGTACACTGAATGGAAAGCAGTGTTCGAAAAGAAGGCTTCTGAACAGTACCCTGAATCTAGACCTTGGGACCACGCCATCAAAATGAAAGAAGGATTTATCCCAAAGCAAGGAAAAATCCAGAATATCACACTCCCCCACATTTTCTGGCCAAACTCTGGAAAGTCCGGCCAAGTCCGGTCAAGTTTGGTTGAGTTCAGTCACTTCCTGTTGTGTCTGGTGCATTGCTTATTACAAGTTTGTGTCCAACTACAATATAGGTATTGTTGGCAACCATTTTTCAGGCACTATGTGTTTGTGACAGTGTGTTATAAGTACAGGTGTGACCATTTTATGTCTCATGCAATATTAGTATTTTTTGGAAGCATTTTTCAAGCACTATGTGTTTATGGCAGTTGTTACAAGTATGAGTGTGATAAATTCATGTCACATGCAATATTAGTATTGTTTGGAAGCATTTTTCAAGCACTACATGTCTATGGTAGTGTGTTACAGGTGTGTGTGACCAATTCATGTTACATACAATATTAGTACTGTTTTGAAGCATCATTATGGATTTGTGACAGTGTGTTACAAGTACAGTGGGTCAAAAAACTGCCCCAATGTTTGTTTGTTTTGGGAAGATTGGCATGGTGTGAGATAATG
>QFEO01000478.1:0-11597 GCA_003316615.1 Amanita pseudoporphyria
TTTACCTTAACAATGAGCGAGATATGTAGCAAAGAAGATAGCCTAAGAGAAAGCTAACTATTCTGCAAGCCCTTATACTAATAGCCAGATTATTACCACATGGCGATGTAATGTTTGCTACCATAGGAAATGGTGGCTACCAGCCTGAGTCAGTGTGGCGCGGCTAGGACTAAATCGAGTCAGGTGGAGTCCCATTTCGCGCCATCAATGATTAATGATTAATGATGCCTCTGCGGCTGATGGTATCCTCAAAACCTTGAACCAGAAGAGTTACGAGGAAATCTTTTTGGCCAGAAACATTGTCTCGATTTAGCACCACGCCGATTGTCGTCCACATACGAATCCGACTTTGTAGTACTAACATTTCGAAAACTAAAGCTCAGAGTCGCGAAAGCCGTCTACCAGGTGATGGTGAACTGGAAGTTAAGATACACAATCCACAATCTGGACCCAAGCGTCATCTGAGCAATGAGACTATAACTTTATACGCACACTACAGTTCCCCAACTTTCTTCACGCCAATAACCACTCTCTCGTTTCTTTTCCAAAATTCCACCAGTATCTCTGACAGACGTGTTGGATCATCCTAGCACATTATTAGCACCGTCGACTTCACTACTATTTTTTATCGCGTACGCACCTCCTGAAGCATATGCCCAACGTTAGGCACGACCTCCATCTGAAACTTGCCTTGCATTTGCCCAATCATCAACTCACGATCTAGTCTATCTGTTTCTGCGAGTACAAGTAGACGAGCAGTACGTGCGGCTAAAAATGTTTTAGAAAGACCAGCGAACCAGCCTATTCATAACGATGATTATCAATGATATGAATGTGACAAGAAGGTGCACGAACTCGTCCAATATGGTGCTGTTGATCTAAGAGGAGTCCTCCATTGGTAAGGTTTATTCGCATTGGGAGTATGTTTGAATATGGAGGGAATCGAGACGCGTGCAGAGTTTGGGTTTCGAATAGTATTTGTGCTTATGCTAGAAAAGAACGCGACTCGTACACTCTAAATCTGAAGATTAGATCATATAGACTTACTGCCACTCTACAGCTTCTTCGATACTGTCGAATCCATCTGGTCTAGCATTGAGGAGGTTATGCATGTGTGGCAAGGCTTCTAGCGCAGAACCTGTGATAATATTAGCCAACAAAGGAGTAGACATGTAGTTGGACAGACCCTCGACCACATCGATAACGGCAACTCCTGTTAGACGGTATTTCTTGTCAAGCAGTAGTGGACATGCGCGGACCATTACTGAACCTCCCATGCTATGGCCGACTAGCTTCGTGAATGATAAGATTACGAATTACGTTTTACGAAGAGAGGCATACGAGTAGCGAAGGTGCCTTTATCGGGTCGGGAAACATGACTTGTACGAGTTCAAAGAAGTCGGCCACTAAACAGTCTATAGAAAGATCTTCATCTTCAGGTTCATTATCGAGTTGAACAGTCTTCCCTACGTCATTACAGATCACATCACAGGTTTGGCTTGTTTATCACAGAGAACCCACCGTGCCTTCTTGTATCAAACGACAACACGCCGCATTCGCCTTTAGATAAGTCTTTCACCTCCTTTGCGAAGCAAGCAAAGCTCAGACCACCGTAACCGGCACCATGGTGGCATATCATAACGGAGCCGTCTGCATACTTTGGCGGTGTGTAGTACACTCTAAAATCGAGTCCACGGGAAGGAACCGCAACCTGAGATGCCGAATTGAAAAACGACGAACCAGAGATCGGGGAAAACGCCGGATTTGGATGCTTTGGCTGTCCCGTATGGGGTGATCTACGTGGTCTGCAGGGACGCAGGTCAAGCATACACCGAGCCGTGATGATCAAGACATACATCGCTGGTGGCCCCATGCCGCTCCCTGGGAGCACTCCAATGGAGTCTGCAGCCTCGTCCTCTTCGCTTTCTTCGTCTCCTTCATTACTAGGAGGAAGATCTCGAGGTAGTTTCGCAAGTCGCGCGCTTATGGCCGAGCGGTACAAGTCTGACATACTCTATAGATGATGAGTTTCGTAATCATTGATCTAGGCCGGAATCTTGTTTGGCAAACTCTGTGTTGGCAAACAGACCATCAGTTGTAGGCCATGTACCAGCATATACCCAGCTAATTGACTCAATAACAAGCTAAAAATGACATCTAACCCTCGATGCTTCGTTGGGTGCTGTGTTATTCACAGGTTTCTCCGACATTATGGCTAGCCGCCGCCGTGAGAACTACCCTCAACCGGCACTAATACATATATGGTTCATGTTGCCGGTTCCCGTCAAAGCTCATGACTACTCCGATAGATGGCAACAACGCGCCCCAAGAAGGTCAATTTGATGCTTTGGGAAATGGCATATTCATAAAGAGGCCAACTTCAAATTTACAATCCAAAGACGAGCAGAGTCCAACGTGAGCTTCCTTGCTGTGCCATGTATCGATCGCTGGTGACGTGTCATTCGATGGCAGCGTTGTTATACTCTTTGGTTGGAGTCAGTGTTCCTTCGTCTAGGATACATTAAGTTACCTGTTGACAGTATCAACTCTAGTGGGTGCTAGGCTACCTCACCTCTTGAAATATTCCCAGGGCTACGATCAACTATATCCAAACGCCACTCAGATACTTATTCGATGCGGAGCGCTCGCGTTTTGGAAGCCAGTTTGGATGAAGGTGACTTGGTATATTTTTCTGAATATTATAAATCTCTCGTGACATCCAAAACTCGCTAGCGTGCCGCTCTTCGCCCAGCAATCGAGGCTCTCGAAGCCCTTGGTTGTATAACGCCCAAAGCTACCGTGGCTAATGAAACTAACAACTCTACAACGACTAAACATCGAGTATTAGTTCACACTTTTTCCAATGGTTCGTATATACCTACCTCTCCTCGTGATGGAACCTTATCTTACGTTCCTTGTAGGAGGCTGTGTGCAGTACTTGACGCTAAGCGACCAACTATACAGACGTTATTCAACTGGTGCAAGCGCCAGCGCTCTCGTTCTCGACTCGTGTCCTGGCTCTGGTTCGCTCTCCGTATCAATACGCGCTTTCAATTCAGTCGTTCGATTCGCGCCCTTACGCGCATTAATAGCCTTCAGCCTGTATGCCCTCTATTCCCTCTTCGCCATCCGTAAATTCCTTTTTGGAACCCCGACGTTCTGGGACGCGCTCAGGACGCAACTCAACCAGCCACGCATTTTGCCTTGGTTGCGAGAGAGCAGCCCACGGCTTTACATATACTCAACTAAGGATGAGCTAGTACCCTGGCTAGACGTCGAATCGCATGCGAAAGATGCGGAGAAGTCGTGTGGGGAGATGAGGCGAGAGAGGTACGAGGGCACGTCGCATGTCGCGCACATGAGGCAGGATTCGGGGAGATACTGGAAGGCTGTGCAAGACGTGTGGAATGTTACATGTAAGGAAGGTTGAGCGCTGAGGCTTAACATGTATCAAATTATTTTCTGCAAATGGTGGGAAGGGTCGTGCCTCAAGTTTACCCTCGTTTCCCTTGACAACATGAGTCCAGCGCGCGACTTCAATCTCCGTGACAAAAATTTACATTCAATGCAAGAAAAGGTCATTGTATAGTAATTTCTGTCAAGGCACGTACCATCTATGGGCATATGCCGTACAAGCAATGGAATGTATCTCGACAGGTTCCTTGTTGTTTGAGCATGGTCAACACACTTTTAATGGTTTCTGAGAGTGTTTGAGAAAGAATGTTTAAGCGCAGACAATCAATTCACAAGAGTAGGTGACGGTAAAGGTGCCATAAACGTGTCGACCAGCAAGTCGCCTATTGTTCACCTTTGCCACAGCCTGCGCTTTCAGTTTACTCTATGCGGCTGAAATTTAAAAATTTCGGGCAGTGCGGGGGAGACTACAGGACAGTGCTCAATTGGAATACTGCTCTCACTACTTGACTCAAGGACTCTGTCTTTGTGCTATTGTATAGGTGTCTCGAGCCATAACATCTGTCTTATCATGTCACGAAACTTAAGTGGGGCGGACAAGACGCCGAGCATTTGGCATGGTCGCCCACAACTCCATTCTTGCTGCATACATGCGATGTTAGCGTGGATTTCAGAATTTTAACCGGCGCGGATCGGGTCCGTAAATAACACAATGGCACCCCATCGCATGTTCAGGCTTCCATGTCAGTAAGATTTTTGTACTTTTATTAAACAATGGATAGCAGGGCGCTATAAATCCCATTAAAGCACAGTGTATTAGCTTGCCTTATTTAGTTTGCAATTGAATAACGGCGACATGGTGGAAAATGCCTTTGTTGCCCTGCCCTTCAGACCCCATGTCAGACACGAGCCTTAAATACAACAACACGCCGTGACATGGGAGTTGAATCATTCGTATTGGCCCGAATTATGAGCTTATCTCAGTCCCAGTCCTTTTTCCGACGGCCTTTCTTCACATTACTTCTGTACATCTTTTCTTTACGGCATGCAGCCTTCTCTGCACGTTCAAGGCCTTTGACCCTTTGTTTTTGCTCCTCTGTTGGATCATTCTTGATCGGAGCGGATGAAGCGGACACAAGAAGGGCACGAAGCTAGGAATAGTCTAAGCGAGGATGCCGGACAATAAAATAGTAGACAGACCTGAGACAAGCATTCCTCAATATTTTGAGCCTGTGAACGATGTACAGTTGATGTGATAAGGATTTCGTTGGTGGAAGAGACATAATGAGTCTAACATTTCCTGATGTTAAGACAGGGGAATCAACGATTTTAAATACGACATACACTTCTTCGTAATTCTGCTCCCGCCCAGGTGGGTATCCACGAAGCATTCACATTACATCGAAGAGTAGCCTTGGTGTTTACTTTATTCACATTCTACGACCTCGAGAAATTTGGTTGAGCCGCGGGGCGTGAGCATGGGTTTACACACCTGACCCCCCGGACCCGAGCTTCTGGAGAACGTAAACTCTACAAAACGTTTTGGGATCGGGTGCTTCTTAAATTCTGCGATCCATGAACGTGCTGCAAGTTTATCTTCAGGAGTGTTGATGGAGCTAAGGGATGGGGGTGCTGGGGGAATGCCCGAGGACTGGCTGAGACGCCTGGATGAGCGAAGTAGCGTACGGGGATAGGCGGTCAGCGAAGCTAGTTGGTTTCGAGGACATCGGAGAGCGAGTGTCGGAAGGAATAAACTCATTGGCGTTTTGATATTTGTAATCTTTCACTTTGACAACGCTAGCCGCTCAGCGCTCAGCGGCCCTGTCCGATTCTGATGTCCATATGGCGACGTTAGCGTCGATAATCCCCGATGAACGCGCTTGCGCTAAGCCTTGCTGGGCCTCAGTTGAAGAACCATCACGAAACCCCGATACACTCCTGCCATCTCCACGGTTGCACGTCCTTATCGCAGCCGCACTCAAAGGACAGGTGGCTTGGCTCAGAAATAGCGCCTTCCGTATGGCGCTACATACGGTTCAAGCCCGCATAAAACTACGTATCTGATCAGCAGGGACGATCTTACGTTGCTATTGGCAACTATTTTTGGTCCCCCTCAAATCTCTCACCACGGAATTGATGATGAAGAATTTGAGTGAGCCAGCTGAGTTTGAAATTATCATCCTCCGCATCAAAAAGGCACAAGGTCAAGGCTTACGGAAAATGAGAGAGAAAGGCGTCAGAATCTCCACTATGAGATTGGCAGTTGTTCTCTGAGCCAACGCTATGTGTTATTTGCCCTTGCGGCCCTTCGGTATGCATGCAATGTGCGAACTTGAAACTCAGCTGGCCAGTGCCGAGCCGGCAAACAAAACCATCAAATGTTTCGACAACTTGACAAATTCACGATGTTTCATTCCGCAAGAGACTCAAAATGGGCACTTTGGGGTCAACTGCGTTTGTCACTCAAGTCCCCGTTGCCTTGCTATTTTGCCCCTTTCGGGTCACCTCTATCTCAACATAACTCGTAAGCGATTTAATGATAAAGTATTAGCCAACGAAGGAGGGGAAAAAAAAGTATGCAGCCCTGGCTACTTTTGGAAGTCCTGTGAACAACACAAGTACATGCCACACACCTGCCAGAAATCATATTGCTTGATCCTTGTCAGGCGTATTGTTCTCCAGTGATGCTTGGTCCTCGCAGTATCTGCAGCGACGTGCGTTTCTCTCGGCCTAAACCCCCCAAGTGTTATCGCATACGCAACTCGGATAACAATATATTCTGAATGGTTCTTCTGCGCCATTTCGACCCAATTACACGAAGCTACGTAAGGGACAAGAACAACATGCTTCCGAATTCACACATTATCGTGTGCGTCACGGACATTCGGTGGCCATGGCAATTTTGTTCTTAAGGTACGTTCATTTTCTGATTCACAGATTGGGCAACAAGGCACGAATCGCCAAACAGCAGCAAAGCCTATAGCCAAAAACCCGACTTCGACTTCATCTTCATCAGTTTCCACTTTCCTTTCATTTCCTGCTTTCCTTCGTACATAAATCCAAAGGCCTAGCCCTAAGCATCCACCAACGGGTCCCGTCGTTCTTTTCCCACTTCCTCTCCCTCATTCATGGCGACCTTCATAATGAAGCCGTTATTCATTCTTTCTGCACTGACGTTTATGGTCGATGCTTACTGGCTTATGGGTGCTGGTAAGTGATCTTGCACGGGCCCAGTCGTCCCTCTAACGAAAGTAATGCACATGCAGAGAACTTTCTTACCGTACAGCGCCTTGACCCAATTGTTAATCCTGGTAGGGTCGCAGGCCACGTGCATGGAGGTAACTTTAATCTTGACCGAGGCATGACCGACGTTCACGATGTACTAATAGTGCTCGGTGGGAGCAACTTTGGAACTACCAGCACTGCAGTTCTCAGGCAGAGCCAGTGCTCTTCAATTCCTATTCCTCAGGACAAATCTAATTACTGGTTCCCTGTGAGTCCTGTGTCGTTAAATGTTTTGTCTCCGGAAGTTGACCGTGGTTATAGCATTTGTACTTCCAGTGCGTGTGATATCCGCTTAACGCATACGTTGTTCGAGCCTATTTTTTTAGGTGGGCGAATGGAAGCTTTACGAGTCTTGATGGTGGAGCGGTAATGTTAGTGATCTCGTACTACTGCGATCTTGATTTTGCTAACCGCTAAATAGCTGTAAGGAGCAGCGTACAGGCTTAGCGTGCAAGTCGATCTCATCTCGTCAATAGATTATCTTTTCAGCGACCCAGCCGGAAACACAACGGCATTTCCCGACGACGTCAGTCATCTTAACTATGTTTCATGCCAGTGCTTTCGTACTGACTTCTGATCTGTAGTTCCGCATGATCAGTGGTATGGAAGCATGCTCGTCATCGAGTTCGCCTGCCTCATATAGTTTGCTCTGTTTAGGTGATCTAACTTTGAGAACGTACGATCCCAACAGCTTTGCACAGCAGGCTGTCACTTTCTTGTGCTTGGACTTTAACGGCGTCAGCACTCGTCATAATGGACTGCCCCTTAAACAGTGTCCTTCGGGCATTCGCGCACAGATTGTACGTCGTACCATCAACTTCGTAATTGCGTTTCTGATGGCATCCTTGATAGAACTTCCCTAGTTGCTGGGACGGAATGGTATAGTCTATTCATTTGTCGAAGAGGGCCGTGCTTAGTGATCGGTAGAATGTGGATTCTTCTGACCACAAATCCCATGTGGCTTTCTTATCTCAAGGTGCCGATAGGGGTACCTGTACCGATCCTCGGTATCCAGTCACTCTCCCGCGTATTTTTATTGAGGTAGATATGTGTTGAAGTTATTCCGATAATTTTTTTCTAACGCCATTCTAGGTTTATTGGGGTACGGGCAACTTCAATGCGCTCACGTCTCAAGCAAAGAATACCACACAGCCCTTCGTGTAAGTATCACGGTGCTAGAAAAAGAAAATTCGTTAAAATGATGGCAGCTTCTCGTACGGCGATCGAACTGGTTATGGTTATCATGCAGACTTTGTCAATGGTTGGGATGCAGGCGTCCTGCAGAATGCTGTGAACAATTGCCATTGCAATATCTACGGCGATGTGGGTCTTTTTGCTCAATATTTAGGGTTTATGGGACTGATAACCCTTTTGGACAGCCAACTTGCTGCGTTCAACAGGGTATCTTTAACATGAATCATGGCCAGTCATGCCGCATCACTTCAACGGTTGATGAACAAGGTATTCATCTATACGATTGCTGGCTATACTCTTCTCATACTCGTCAATAGTACTCGGAACAATCCCCAAGTTACCTGGTAATAATCCCGTCCAAGAGGAAGGAGTCCGTGCAACCATATTCCCTGCTACATCGACCCCTGCACTTATCTCTCCTGTGTACGCCTACACTGGGCAAGCCCCCACACAGACGGGACAAATCGTGGCCCAAGCGACTACGATTCCTATACCTGCCTCACCGTCCGGCTCGCAGCAAAGTGCGTCACCCGCTTACGGAGGCACACACTCTTCATATCCGGTCCTCGTTCCTACCAGCATGCCGTCTAGCCCACACTCCGTCACGCTACCTGGGCAAGCGTCAGTTCACACACCCGGTGTATCGGTATCTCACACGCATACTACACTGAATCCGGTCGGTACTCCATCCGTACACAGTGACCCTTCCCACGGTAATCATCATACTTCAAAGGCTGGCTCCCACTCATCTCACTCCATCCCCCCTCATGTGTATGTTGCAGGTAGCCCGTCGGCTGAGCCGATGACCCACACTCATGTCAAGCCTCATCACACACCTGTACCCTCTCACCATACGCCTGGATCGAACGAAGGATCATGTATGGATGGAGGAAAGAACTCCCACATGGGGGAGCGGCGCTCCTCCGGCTATGTAGCACGTCCTCGTCGCGACGCTGGTCATCGTTTCATGAAGCGTGCTCGCACCTTCTAAAGTCTGAACAAGCGCTTGCCGCTTATGCTCACATTTTCTTGTTGTCTCCTGTCAAATGACTTTGTACTGGTCCGTGTTGACACGGCTTCTTTTACTACGGTGTTTGGAATTGATACATTGTTCTCGCTTTTGTTACATCTGATTTGAATTCAGAATTCTTCATTCACACTGAACGGATAATTGACTGCCGCAATGATTGTCGAAGTGGAAAATATCGTAAAGCATGCTCGTCAACTCCTTCAAACCTTGTTTTTTCCTCCAACATCAATCGACTGCTCCGTCTTGGACTGATATATTTGCTTCGACTTGAAGTAATGCCTTAAATCTACAAATAAAACAGTTTATACAAACTTCTTTGGAAGATCGGCTTTCGGCGCGCCAACACCGTCCGCCGCCATGTCCAGCAATTTCATCATATCCGTTCCATGTTCAAAACCACGTCCTTGTCGTCCGAAATATATTGACGCGTTATGGTCTGAGTAATTAGCATTGAGCACAGCAAGTTCAGTGGCAAAACACAAGCATCCGCTCAGCAAGTCGTCAGTAGCAGCGAAGAAGATTGTGGACGTCGTGGAGGAAAGGCTAAATAAAAGGAAATATCGCGATTCATTGAAGAGCATGTCCGCGGTCAATTAAAGGAAGGGTACAATCTAGCATTGGAACAAGAGGGTACTGGAAGTAATATGCGACAAAGAGTGTGACCCACCATAATTTTGAGCTCCTGAAATATTACTGAATCTTTCAGCAGTGTTTTGATTGCCGCATCCGTGAATGGCCACCAAAGGTCAGATATGAATATATCGACCCATAACTTCGCGATAGCTTCGTCTGAATGACAACGTCAGTTCGAGATTGAGGCTACGATTCCAGCCTTGCATTTACTTTCGAGGCCTTTTTGTGAGCTGCGTTTGAAATAGCGTTGGACAGACGTGTAGATGATGTCTTCAAGGCCCCGTCAAGCTGTCAAAATGATAAACATACCAAATCACTGTTAGTTCACCTGTTCAAGATGCGGGATGATTCTATCTTCGTGTGGAAGGGTATTCAATGCTTCCTCTGGGCCATGTGAGAACTTGAAGCGATGACAATTACCATCCGGCTTTACGTCTTGTGGACTGGGGGTTTGCTACTTCTTCCTCAGTCACTGTCATTTGTTAGAATATCAATTCACTGAGACACGCAATAAAATTTAACTTATTGCAACTGAATTCCGTGTTGTCACTTCAGATGGAGAACTTCTGCATTCTATTTCCTTTGGTAAAGAGCTTTATCCCTCCCCAGATAAACCTTCTTCAATGGCAAACCTTATTGTCCTTCCGCTTTCTTTTCCCTCGTTAATGGAACCGCTCTGCTCGTGGGTAAATACGCTCTGTGGGCACGTATATGTTTACTACCTGAGGATTATTAGATTCGCGCGA
Source organism: Amanita pseudoporphyria (assembly GCA_003316615.1). Lineage (NCBI taxonomy): Eukaryota > Fungi > Basidiomycota > Agaricomycetes > Agaricales > Amanitaceae > Amanita > Amanita pseudoporphyria. The sequence continues at coordinate 10,303 of QFEO01000478.1, forward strand.
AGTTTCTGCGACTCTAATTCAGCAATCGAAAGGGAGAATAGAAGATACACTTTGCACCATTTATCATGATCCCCGGCTCCCTCTTTTGACCTTGCCAAAAAACCATCTGCATGTGATAGGTGTCATCTCGTCCTCTATTAATTGCAATTCTGAATGTGTTTTTAGGCCAAAATCTCTGATTATTTATGCGCATGAAACTTCGTCCGTTTTGGTCACTATTATACCGCATATATAAGCATAGCTTGTGTTAAGCATATATGAATGGATATGAAGCACATCGCTTACATTTTATTTGGCATAAATCACCATAAAGATCTAAGTGGATTTTAACATCTCGAAAGCGTCGTACTAGAAATATTAGGACCTTTGGCAACTTTATCATCCACTGCTCGATGGGTGAGCGTCAAGATCCAGATCTTGCGGTTCTTTCTTAAATAGCTGGTTCCTTTCTGTGTTGGTGTCTGCAACACCTCTCCTTACGTCATAACGAACGAAGGAGGAAAACCGACTTGCCTGGAAAATCTACAAGTACGGCACCGGATGAACAATAAAGCAGCTCCTGCGTTATCAACAACCAAGGCGCGGATTCCATTGCCTCTTCCTGTTATCACCATTCTTGCCCTTCCCATGCCTTTGTAACGTCCGTTCCGTGGCAGTCACGTATTTGGTTATCTCTAGACCAAATATTTCCGACCTTGCCAGTCTCTATGTGCTGGATGGTTCCCAACAGTTTAACTATATCCGAATACCTATGTGAGATATTTGTATTTAGTTCTAATAAAACGCGAACCTTGGTCTAGTGCTACAATGGCATCCACTTTCATGTCCACAAGGCCGTCTGCTTATAGGTTAGGATGAACCTCATGCGCCTTTGCCTGTCGATAAGATAAAGTGCACAATACACTTTTGCCTTTTGCCAAGCAACCTTTGAATAACATCTTGGCTCGGCCATTCGTTTAGCGCTTTTACCTTTGTCAATCAGGTCCTGCAAGAGTAATGCCAATTCATTCTTCCAATCCTCTTCGGCCAGAAACGCGATGTCAGCAGTAATGGTTGGTTTGTCGTGGCATAATATTTCGGTCACAAGAGAAATACAGGCTGGTAATGATTTAAGTATCATCACGCCTAAATGCCTCTGCATTCGTATCGCGCATGTCGCTGGTAGGAATGATGACGCGATGACGTCTAACATACAGTGAGTACATAAGCGCATATATGTCGTTCATGTACTATCGAGAACAACATTCGAAAGGGATATTTTCCAACTGTGTGCGTTTGTCATGAATGAGTAATAA
>QFEO01000484.1:0-25459 GCA_003316615.1 Amanita pseudoporphyria
GATCTTATGTAGTTCACTTCTCGTTTGACTAACATCGTTGTTAGAGATGCGAGCTGCTCGGACTGCTCCTCCTGAAATCATTTGCGAAATCATTAAATATCTGGCTACTCCAATGATAACCAGTGATCCTTGCCGTTTTCCATGGTACCTTGGTTGGATTTGTACTACCTGGAGGGATACATTCATTGGGTCCCCGTGGATGTGGAACAAGATCAAAGTTAACATTACCCCCCTCACTAAACATAGGCGGGATATTCTACAATTAGTTCGGCTTTGCATCAAGCGCTCCCAGAATCGTCCCCTATCCTTCTCCATCTATACAGGAGGAATGTATGACCCAACTGATGAAATATACAAGATGGTCTTGACTGCTTTAGCTGCCGAATCGAGCAGATGGCATACTGTGGAGCTTGACTGCCTCTCCAAAATTCTTTTTCACAAACGTCCGACAAACAGCTTCACACTATTGCGCTCGTTTGGGTGGAGTTGCACCAGCTATATGGACGGGTCTGATGAATTAGCCAATGTCTTCCTGGATTCACCACAACTTACGGAACTCCAATCTGGTCATGTTCCCGAATTGGGTTTCAACTGGTCCCTGTTGACCGTCCTGGAACTAAACTTTTTAGACCAGAATGACGCAGGATGGTTTGTTTCTACCCTGCGCCAGCTTCATAATCTCGAACGGCTGGTGATCGAATGTTATCCTGCTTCTATACTGGCAGAAGCATCTTTCCCCGAACCAGATACTGTGGAAGTCCTACCCCGCTTAAGGATTCTTAGGATATATGAGGACTTGGTTCAATACATTACAGCACCTGTATTGGAGGGATTACATATTACTTCTGGATCCTCAGGATGTGACATGGCCGTCCCATTTCTTCGACGATCCTCATGTAACGGGACCTTGAAAGGGTTGATACTCGATACACTGCCCATCCACACATTACAGCCAATCTTGCAGCAAGTGCCTGGAGTGACGCACCTGAGTGTTGATGGAATGATGGGGTCTGCACGACTACTACTAGCCTCGGCAGATCAACGTCGATCAACTCTCGTACCAAATTTACAATTTATCATCCTCCATGATGTTTATAGTGAAGACACGCAAATGGATGAAGCCGCGATGGATCTTCTTGAAGTGATAGCTTCACGCTCAGTCCCGGGCCGAGCACTCCCCGTCGAGAAACTAAGAGAACTATGGTTGCCCTGGTGTTATGTACGAAGCACCGTATTTTCAAGTATGAAGAGCTTTTGTGAGGAGAACTGTGTCAAGCTTTATGTCTATCGATATTTTCATCGTCAAGATTGGTGTAGGGACGGAGACGGTAGCATGTTTGAACTTTGTGATAGAAATTTTGTGATGCGGGCATTTTACAGTGCATAGCACGTAGTGACGCCGATTTTCACATGTAAAACACTTTTAAGTTTCTCTAGAACGTATCTTGTATTATTAGGTCTGCGAGTCTTGAATTTTGCAGCGCATTGTCATACTTGATTTTCTATAAACGATATCGCGATCAGCCCGCGTCTTTTTCGCTAGATAATCTAAATATAGTACGTAACCTACTACTCCCCGTTCGCTTCATCTCTCTTTCCGCAGACCCAAGTACGTAAAACCCACACATCACACACACAAAAAACCGCGCCAAAAAAAAAACGAGGAAAATCGTTATATGTTATCCGTGAATTCGTGTAGGCTCTTGAGTAGAGCTGTGGGGGGTAGAGCGAGCGCCCGCGTTGGTACGTTGTTGCAGAGGGCTGAGGCCCGGGCACTGGTTGCCGTCAAGACTAGGGTGGTGTCGTCTAGTGCTGAGGAAGCCGTTATTGGGAGGAGGTATATCCAAAGTGTAGCTCAGACAGATAGGGTGAGTCGTTGCGTCCCCTTCCAAAATGTTTTTGCCCCCTCACTCACATCTACCTATAAGGACACGATAACCCGTCTCCTCTACTCCATCGGCTCCAAACGCGAAGTCGAGCGACACCTCCGCATATTCGCCTCCTCCTCTCACCCATCGGAGCCAGCCAAATTCGCCGTGATCAAAGTCGGCGGAGCCGTCCTCAGCCAAGTAGACGAGCTCGCACTTAACCTCAGCTTCCTCTACAAACTCGGGCTCTACCCTATCGTCCTGCACGGGGGTGGGCCGCAGCTGAACAGCATTTTGGAGAGTGCGGGCGTTGTGCCGGATTATCATGATGGGATCCGGGTCACGGATGCGAAGACGCTCGGGATCGCCCGTAGAGTGTTTTTGGAGGAGAATTTGAAGCTGGTGGGTGCGCTGGAGAGGCTTGGGACGAGGGCGAGGCCGATCACGTCTGGTGTGTTCTCGGCGGATTATCTTGATAGAGAGAAGTATGGGTTGGTGGGGCGGATTACGAGGGTGGATAAGCGCCCGTTGGAGGCGAGTATCAGGGCAGGCGCATTGCCCATTTTGACGAGTCTGGCGGAGAACGATGATGGTCAGATCTTGAACGTGAATGCGGATATCGCGGCGGGCGAACTGGCCAAGGAGCTCGAGCCGCTCAAGATTGTATTTTTGAATGATAAAGGAGGGATGTTCCATGGCGTTACTGGGGAAAAGTTGGATGTTATCAATCTGGACGAGGTAAGGCAAATGTCTCTATTTCTGTTTTTTTTTTTTTACTTGTAGTACTTATGAACACAACACAGGAATATGATACCCTGATGAAAGAACCCTGGGTCAAGTATGGTACCAAACTCAAGCTGCGCGAATTTAAGGAACTCTTGGACCATCTCCCGCGGACATCGTCTGTTGCCGTTATCTCTGTCAACATGCTTCAAAAAGAGCTGTTCACGGACAGCGGAGCAGGCACGCTTATCCGACGCGGATATAAATTGTTCAAACATGATGGGCTGGAACGGATCGGACCTGACCGGTTCCGTCAAGTCGTACACGATCGGGATCCGGATGTCGTTTCTGGGGCGCAGAGTGTCACGCAAGTGTTGAATGATCTGAAGCGAACGCCGTATACCATCTACGGCGATGAGCCTCTTGACGTGCTCGCTGTCGTATCGCACCCACCTGGCGAAATTGCTGTGATGACAAAACTCCTTCCTTCCCGCTCGGGAGTGTTAAATAACGTGGTAGACAACGTGTTTGCGTCAATCAAGAAGGACTACAGGAAGCTGTTCTGGACTGCACAAGCAGACGATGAGAATAGGACGTGGCACTTTGAGAGGGCGGATGGAAGCTTTACTAGGGGTGGGAAGAGCCTGTTTTGGTATGGGGTGCAGGACGTGAAGGAAGTCGAGAAGATTGTGAGAGAGTTGGAAGAGAAGGGACGGATTGATAGGGCTTATTTGCCAGTTGGGCCATCTGCGGTCCCACCCAAGCCTACGGGAGCTAGGACGTATTCGACGAGGGCAGTGCCTGGCTTGAGGCGCGGTTATGCGACGGTTGTTCCTCCGCCCATAACAACGCAGCGAAAGCGAATTGCGGTTATTGGTGGGCGGGGATATACTGGACAGGCACTGACTACTCTTCTGTCCGGTCATCCTGATTTGGACTTGACGCATGTGTCTTCGCGACAGCTGGCTGGGTACGAGCTTGAGGGCTATGACAAGGCAGAGATCAAGTACAGCAACTTGTCGGCGGAGGATGTGGAGAAAATGGAGGAAGCAGGTGAAGTGGATGCGTGGGTGATGGCGTTGCCGAATGGGGTGTGCAAGCCGTATGTGGATGCGATTGACCGGGGGGCGAAGAAGAGGGATGAGGGTGAAAGCAGTGTCATTGTGGATCTAAGTGCGGACTATAGATTTGAAGAGGGATGGACGTACGGACTTCCTGGTGAGTTGTAGATGTGTGTGTGTGTGTACCCAGTGGATCATATGATGGTGATTTTAGAGTTGCACGGGCGTGATGCGATTCGTGTGTCAAAGCGGATATCAAACCCTGGCTGCTACGCGACAAGCATGCAGCTCCTTCTCGCACCGTTGTTAGAGCATTTGAAGCCTGGGGCGGAAGCAACCGTGTTTGGTCTGTCTGGGTACTCTGGTGCAGGCACGGTGCCGATCACAGACGTGAACGGGAAGCCTGGAAGTGCGCCCAAGGTTTCACCAGAAAGTTTACAAGGCGGTGTGAAACCGTACTCACTGACGGACCACATCCACGAACGGGAGGCGAGCCATCATTTGTCGACGCTGACGCAGCGAGAGGGTGGCGTGCGTGTTGCATTTGTACCGGTCGTAGCGGGGTGGTACAGCGGAATCATAACAACGGCAAGTGTGCCGCTGAGGAGGCGGTACCGAGCGAGCGAGATAGTGGACCTGTTCGAGGGACGATACGGCGGGGAGGGGTTGGTGCAGGTGGGGCGGGATGTCCCGATGCTGAGCGATGTGGCGGGGAAGCACGGGTGGATGGTGGGGGGGATGCAGGTGCACAGCGGAGGGGAGCGGGTTGTTGTGGTGGGCGGGCTGGACAATCTGCTGAAGGGGGCGGCGACGCAGTGCGTGCAGAATCTGAATCTGGCGTTGGGGCTGCCGGAGTCGGCGGGCATCCCGCGCTATAAATAGCTTTACAGCATTCTATGAGCGAAACGTACATCCGCAATGCCGTCGCCCAGATCCAGGAGCGCAGACCAGCCGCTGCAGTCCCAGGACGAGCACCAGGTCTTGGTGTAGGCCGCGATGGTGCAGAGGTAAACACCATCGACCGCGTCGTCCACGCCGTCCCCGAACCCGCCACCTTCACGCCCTCTGACCCACAGCTTTTCGACCACCCTCAGCGTACACCTAGTGTTTCTTTTCTGAAGCAGCATTTCATACGCGAGGGTCGTCTGACCGAGGAACAGGCCCTGGAAATCGTCGAGCGTGCGACGGCGACGCTCGAGACGGAGCCTAATCTGGTCCATGTCAAGAGCCCAGTGACAAGTGAGTGTGTGCTCGCTGATGTAGGTGTGGCGTGGTGCTGACCGTTGCATAAGTATGTGGTGATATACACGGGCAATACGTCTGTCTGATCCATGCTCGACGACTTGATGGGACACTGATCCTCTACAGTACGATCTTATGAAGCTCTTTGACGTCGGTGGGAGCTTTGAAGAAAACAACTATCTTTTCCTGGGCGACTATGTCGATCGCGGACATTTTGGAATCGAAGTATGCACACCGTCACGCCCCACGTTGATCCTCACCTTTTCTGTAGTGTCTGCTTTATCTATATGCTCTCAAACTGCGGTACCCGAGTAAACTGGTCCTGCTCCGTGGGAACCACGAATGCAGACACCTTACTGAATATTTTACATTTAAACGAGAGTGTGCGTGTTCATCGCCGTCATATATATGGAATCATCTTGACGGTCCTCAGGTCTGCATAAATATTCTATGCGCGTCTACGACGCCTGCGTACGATCCTTTTGTGCGCTCCCTGTCGCTGCCGTCGTTGACAACCGGTTCTTCTGCGTCCACGGCGGTATCTCGCCGGATCTCCGAACTCTGAGCGACCTGGATCATGTAGGTGTCCTCTTTTCTTTCTCTTCTCGTCCAACTAATCCCACCCTAGCTCAACCGGTTCCAAGAACCCGGCTCGGCCGGCCTCTTGTGCGATTTATTATGGTCGGATCCGATACCGACCTATGGGCACGAGCAAGAACCCTCTCAACACGGTCCGCCAATGCCACCCGGCACCTGTTTCCTCCAGAACACCCAGCGAGGGTGCTCATATACCTTCACGTCAGTGTTACGCACAGATCGCTTTACAGAATACCAACCTCATGGTAAACCTGACAGGTACGAAGCGGCGTGCAAGTTTCTCGAACGCAACGGGCTTCTGGGCATCATCCGTGGGCATGAAGCACAAGATGCCGGGTACGCTTATTTTTGGTTTTTTTTTTTTGGTTTTTTTTGACTTACGAGGGCTATAGATACACCATGCATCGCAAAACGCCAACGAAAAAATTCCCCTCCGTGATCACCATCTTCTCCGCACCCAATTATCTCGACGTGTACCGTAACCGTGGCGCAGTACTCAAGTACGCCAACAAGAATATCACCATAAGGCAGTATAACTATAGCTCGCATCCGTATTGGCTGCCGAATTTTATGGATGCATTTACCTGGAGTTTACCGTTTGTTGGTTCGAAAAGTGAGTGACCATCTATCGATTTATGTTGATGTAGTTGAGGATGTGTCAGTCGCGGAGATGTTGCTTGCAATTTTGAGTATATGCACCGCAGAAGAGCTTGAGAGCGATCCAGAGTCGGAGGATAAGACGGCGTTGGCAGATGCGGAAGTGCAGAAACGAAGACAGGTGATCAAGAACAAGATTCTGGCCGTTGGAAGAATGCAACGCGTCTTCCAGATGTTACGGTGTGTGGTTTTTACTCTAGTTGAAATGGAATTAATACGATACGGTGTGCATAGTGAGGATTCAGAGAACGCGAGTGAACTTTTGATTACGGATGAAGATGTCCGTGGGTTACGCGGTAGTGATTCGGGAGATGCGCTTAAAGTCCAAGGACACCAAATCGGCCGGAGTGTCAAGTCGTTCGATACCGCGTGCGTCCTCCTCTTCTTCTTGACTTTCTCCTTGCTTGCAGAGCAATGACACCATTCTCCATATCAGACGTCGGATGGACATGCAAAACGAACGACTGCCTCAATTCAACCCTGATACCTCAACAGCACTGTTCCCCGCACCAAGTATGCGATTCCAACAACAGTCACAAAATGGTGATGGTAGTGGAGGAGAATCACAAGGCGCGTCTAGTCGGGAATCTCTTGTTAGAAAAGTGCTTGAAGATGACGATAACGATAGTAGGGATGTCGTTGGACGTATAGCAGAGGTGATTGCGGCGGAGAGGTCGGCTATGGGAAGGCCTGGGGCGTTGAAGAGGTTTGGTACGGCGTAAGGCTGCCGTGTGTATGAGTGTTGAGTTGAATAGTAGCATGCATTTTTGGGACACAACGCGACAGTGCTTTGTGCCAATACTGATGAGCGAAGTCACGTGCTGCAGGGAATGACTAGGACTGGGGAACGGCGAGAATGGCAAGCCGCACAAGGAAAAATGCCTGAGAGCGGTAAGGCCCAAAACGGCCCAGAAGTTGGGCCAGACCCATACCATCAGGAGGATAAGCGCAGCCCAGTCCTATAGGCAGGGGGGTGGGTAAGAAAGATGGACGATTCAACGTATAGAACGAGGTGGAGGAGAGGAAGAGGAAGAATGAGACGCGTTGGCGTCTCTATGCAGTCAGGGAGACGCCGAAACCGATCTAGATAATCCTAACAGGTTATTGCGGGGCAAGGCGTATACGAGGCAATTTGTAAAAGCCTGATCGGTAAGAAACCTCCAGATTTTTGCACACCCCTAATGACCGTCTGTGTCTCGCTGCCTAATCTGCCGCACAGTCCCCCCGAGCGTTCCTAGTAGAAACTGGTACGTTTTCGTCGACCACCGTACCCTCATAGTCGAGTTCGCAGTATCTCCCTCGTAGTCAATCACAATCGCACCAGGAATGAAACCCCTCTCATCCCACTCGCCACAGCAACCAAGGTCACTTTTCCTTTACGGAACGCTTCGAGCTCTGCCACTCCTAGCTTGGGCTATTACCGGGGACTCCACCAAAGTTGATGTGGTCAAGCCACTTGTCCACCCTGCACGCATCCGAGGGTACGCCCGGTTTAGTCTGCACGGGAAGGACTACCCGGCTGTTGTCAAACATGCCGATGCGGCGTCGGTGGTTGATGGGTTGCTCTTCCGCCCTCAGAACCAGTCGCAGCGGAAGAAATTGGATGATTTCGAAGGCGAGACTTATCTGCCGACTCGAGTAGATGTTCAGATGGTCGATGGAGCCGAAGTGGCCGACGCTGATGTCTACTTGTGGAACGGCGACCCCAATGCTATCTCGATGGAGGACTGGGACCTTGAGGTGTTCATTCGTGAACGACTTGACGATTGGCTGGAATTGTTCGGGAATATAGAACTGGTTGGAGACGATGAAACCTAGCTACCTTACGTGATTGAGCAGTCAATTCTAAAGCTAAACTCCTGACCTTATTCCCTTCGTTCTTTTAATCAATGTCTTTTCCCGATGGATATGCGGCTCGCAGATAGCAGCTCGATGGCACGCGTCCGAAACACACCCGTTCCGAGCCAGGCGGCGCGAGTCTAAAAGCCTTTCTGGTGACGAGCTATGGGCATGGAATGGATTGAGAGTAGTTTACATTGAACGTTCATGGTGATACCGTGAGCAAGTTGCATACAGCCGGTGAGCTGGCTGTCCCCACCGTGCACGGGAGGTGAGAGGCAGAAATGCTGACGATGGCGTCGAAATATATATGTATGCATCTGACGAAATCATTAGACCATTGTCAATACGACTCTATCGCCGCCTCTAGGACTACCGTAGCGGCCTGAATACAAGACTTGCCACATCTCCGCAAGGCCAGTAGCAGTATCAGTAACAAAATATGCGCTTTATTAGTAGATTGAAATGTTATGGCAGCAGGTACATTGCTCAAGGCATCAAGCGAAACTTTACGGGTATTCGTGACAACCTAAACGGTCGTCGAGCGGGAAAGGGCACCAGCCTTAACGACACGACTCACAATTCAAGCACGATCTCCGGTGGACGAGTTCGAATCTCTTCTTCAGGACCGGCGTTTTCAATATGCGCCCACCGAACGACATGCATTCGATTATTCTCTGTACTGTGATGCCTCTAGTCTCAAACCAAAGTTACCTGTCAAAATATATTGACCAAACTTCGTTTGCGATGCAGCAGATGCGCATATAGGACGCGTACTGATGTTGGCGACTTTGCGTCTTATAACGCGTATCTAGTCCCTGTCCAAATCAATAGACCTCCCTGTTAGTGATAGTAGTCAGAGTCACTACGGCAGAATAAGTGCTTACGTTATATTGCTCTCGTTTAGGTGCTCATTGATATTGAGGAACTCCTCGGCTGTCAGCTCAGCATATGCTCCCTATATGTCTGTTGGCAATGAAGCAAGTTCTCGATTTAACAATATTACTGACGGTAGAAGATCCTCGATTGACTTAGATGCGTGCTCATCGCTGGAACGAAAGCGAAGAGATGAGAATTAATGTCAATGGTATGCAAGGCGGCGGTGGCAAACCCAAGGATGAGGGCATTCTCAAAGGGATTCGTACACTTTCGCCACCTGAAGCCAAAAAAAAAATCATCATAACAACGTACAAACAGGGGACTCGTGAGCGATATTAGACAGCGGCGCAGTTCACGCCATCGATCCCAGGTCTACGAGAGCTTGCACAGAAATGAAAACATGGCATGAATACTTGAGATGTTCGTCATAGAGCAAACGGTTAGATTCCTAACAGTTTACCTAATGGAATGCATAAATCTGTGCTCTCAAGACGAGCCCAAGTTGGAAGGATATGACTTCGGCCACACAGGCTTCTGACCGGAGTGAAGAACCTTGGTATGTACGAATATGGAAATTACGATGAGATCAGACAACGTGAACAAATAACACTCTCAACGGTTCCAAAGTTTCCATCGTATTCGGTTGCGCGCATCTAAGGTGCGTCTACGCGTGTATAGCATTGAAATTTTACATTGGTAACAAAAGCTAGGTAAAATGACTGAATCACGTACAGGAGGCGCTTCACTTGTGCGGTTAAGCGCATCGAGACATATGACACGGAAGACAGGCTGAGTGACGAGAGCAAAAGTATTGAGATCAGCGATGTCGATGACTTGGCAGCTTCTGGGACGGTGACAGGCCATCGAGACACGAAGAAATCGGGGGCTGCTGGTCACCTGGGCATTTTTATATCGTCATAATGCTCGATCACTGCCCTCTGACATACTCTCTCTCTCCTCTGTTTGCCCTTGTCGGCTGGCCTAGACCGTCGCTCTGCTCCATGACCTTCGCTGCTCTTCGTGCTTTGCACGCCATTATAGGCGATGCTATAGACGATATTGTACATGTATATGCGCATGCCTCTTCAGAACTTGCACGCATACCGCCATGTCCACAATCTTCCCCAACACATCCGTCAAAAACCAGAGACCCGCCGCCCGCGGTCTTCCCGCTCACAGAGTTTTCAGCCTATGCTTCTCCCCCTCCATCGCCTCAGGAGATAACTCCTGATGGCTATGGTCCTCCAGATATGCGGACGTACGGAATAGACCGAACCCGCGACCCTCATATGCTTGACTTTCCGTCTCTTGATTCCCTTTATGATCCAAACTCGCCTTCAGAATTGCTGTCTGCAGATCCGATAGTAGCCCGTGCAATTAATCATATAATCGCCGCTGCAGGCCAGTTGTCAGCTACTGTACAAGCTCCATTCCTCAGCATATGTGATGCATCTATGGCAGTGAGGAACACCAATGCTCGTAACGACTGTTGCTAACTGTTCTGCTGATAGTATCATCTACCATCCTGTATACGACTTTTGGAGGCCTCTCACACTGTAGAGATTCTCCGGGAGGCAGGCGTCGATGGTCTTCATGTGTCATTCATTTCAAAGCGAAACGGTGTAGAAGAAACCAAACTTGGTAAGTATGTTTGATGTTTTGCGTTACGTCACAGTATTCTCAGTGGATTGTTATCCAGCTCATGCGCTCCGTCTGTTAGCGACCCACCATATCGTCCGCGAAGTAGCGCCAGATGCATTTGCCCTCAATCGCATATCATCGCTTATTGACTCTGGAAAAAGTCTAGAACAGCTTCGGAATTTTGAGCAAGCAGGAAGGTAAGGTACCGAGATTTTGAATTGAATCTCAGCTAAACACTTAATCTACCGCCTGTCCATGCTACCAATTACTTTGAACGTGCATATATAGACCTGAGATGAAGTATCAGGACACGAATGGAATCGCTGCATTCACCGGGATGTGGTGGGGCGTCCTAATATCCTACATGACAATCGGCTTACCCTATTTTTCTAGTACAGACGAGATTCACAAGTCATCCGCATACTTGACTGAGGCTTATCTTCTTTCGCCTTCGAAGCACACCCGAGAAGCCCGAGAGCCAACAAGCGCACCCTTCTGCTTTGCTTTCAACACACTCGAAAGTAAGATCGGATTCTTCAACTGGCTAGAAGGCGAAGCAAATACAATTACGAATGAAAAGGCAAAACTTCTGAAGTCTGGCTTTAGTTCATTATTAGGGTTTGTGCTTCTTTTTGCACTTTTTTAGACGATGATATCATCGTCTCCAAAGTTCTAGTGTCGAATCACAATATGGACCGGGAGAAGTCGTGCGCCCTGCTCTAGGATTAACGGATGGCATCGGGGAAAGTGCGGCCTGTGCGTTTACGGGGCAAATATCTTCATATAGGCCAACCCCGTCCGTCGCGGATGAAAACCCTAATAGATTTAGATTAGAGCGTTTTGGAAAAGCCATGACCGGGACAGGTTCGTGGGAGGTCCCTGGTGCTATTTTTAACGGTCTGTATTCAATGGCAATCCTTATGGGAGTCAGTATGGCTCAATGAATATCCTAGGTTTTGACTGGCACAGTCTGCCCAAAAATAGCACTGTTGTTGATGTAGGCGGCGGTATTGGTTCCACCAGCATGTTATTAGCCAGTGCCTTCTCCGAAGGGGACGAAAATTTAGGGCTGAAATTCGTTGTTCAGGACAGACCTGTGGTAGTTGACATGGGAGAGAAGGTAATCCCTCCCTTAACATGAAGTGCATATACCAGTGACACCGATTTAGGCCTGGAAAACACAATGTCCAGCACTACTGGAAAACGGAATTGTCAAGTTTCGAGGTGCGCGTTCGTCATTGATTAGTTGAATAATCAATTTACATTAAGCAAAACAGTGCATGACTTCTTCACGCCCCAGCCGATCAGAGATGCAGCCGTTTTCCTTTTGCGCGTCGTCCTTCACGACTGGCCAGATGACTTTGCTCGTCAGATCCTCTTGCAGTTACGGTGCGCAGCCAATGAAAACACTAAATTGTTAATCGCCGATTTCGTCCTACCTCTGGCATGCCATGAAGCCTTTAACTCCGACAAGCACACCGAATCAGAAGTTGGAGATATCGAAGGCGCTGAGAATTCCCCCGTGCCATTTCCTCTAGTCGCTAACCTAGGGAAAGCAAGCGCTATGGTCTATTGGATGGACCTTACAGTAAGCTGCCTGCCGATTAAAAGTGTTTTTCTTACCTTGTGGATAGATGCAAGCTGCTTTTAATGCCCAGGAGCGGACCCTGAAAGAAATTGCAGCGTTGGCACGCTCAGCGGGATGGAAGGTTGTCCGAGTGGCAAAGGCAGAGGGATCACATTTTGGGCACATCACTGCATTGCCTACAGAAATACCGTTCGGAACGGCCGGGAATACTGTTAAGATCAGTGGCGACGGAGAGACTCCTACTACTGTGACAGTACGAACACCTCCAGAAATGGGTCGAACCCAACGAGAAGTTGCAGGCCGCGCTATTTCGAGATGCGGCACGCCAACCTTTGGATCCAGTACCTCGCTACCTTCATTCGAAGAAGCTATCGCGAAGTTTGGTGGCAGAGTAAGTAAATCAAGACTCCCCGCCTTATCGTCACGCTGGAAGAGCAAAACGGTTAACACCGATACTTCCGCTGGGTCGAAACTAGCAACCTCGTCAGCACCTAAAAAGAGGCCATCACCCTTATCTTTTCAAACCTTGTCGTTAGCCCCCTCATCCCCTGCGAATAAAAACGTACCTTCTCCACAACCACCTCTAGCCTCTCCAGTCTCTCGCATGCATCAACCTTCACAGTCCAATATCCGACTTCAAGGAGGCAACGACCGAGCTTCGAGTGCAAAGCCGGTTAATGATACAACTATGTTGAAATCGCCCCGGTACCCTGTCACGCGGGTTCAATCACCGAGTCCTCATCAATCAAGGTGCACGCCCAAAACTCAGACGGTCTTAAGATCCGCTCCTTCCCCTTCTCGTCGCGTCATTGCTCGACGCGCGTCTCATGCACAACTCCACAGACCCTGTCTCTCTCCGGCACCTCCACTACCTATTTCCATTCCCATTCGTGTCATACAAGACCCGTCGTCTCCAGTGGGTCCCTCTTCCGCGACTCCTGTGGGTTGCAACACTCCGACAAGCAAGATCCCTGCGATACGTCGACGAGCATCGTGTGCAAACCTTACGCAATCATCCAGAAAGAGAGCCGAAAGCGTTCTTGCTCCTCCGTTACCCAACACACCTTTTGGTATTGGCAGAGGGATTGGGATGGGGCTGCTAAGTGGTAACCGTGGAACTAAGCTACAATTCGACAAAATTAATCATGACGACGATTTTGAACAACCTCCTGCCAAAGTAAGCGTTCTCGCTGCAGCGGCGAAGATCGAGAATAGTCTTCGCGTGGAACGCTCTCCTCGATCTATGGATACGTCGTGATCTTGAAAAGCCTCCTCAACGTCCAGAAAGACTGCAGATTATTTATTCCTTAATAATGTAACATTAAATAAACGCTTGTTGGTCGCAACAATCGAACATAGCAATACCATTCAACAACCTGATTGGTTGATGCTTGTTTATTTATAGTAGGGTTTTCATAAACTTGTTTCCAGTAGATGTAGCGACTTTGTCGAGAACTCAATCTCGGCAAAAGCACTTTGAATCCTACCATGCTCAAAACTGGACTTTTTCGTGATTTATTCTCCTAAGAAACACTCGACAATACTTTATGCAAGTCCCACGTGGTCTTACCGTTTCCACAGCATTTTGTATGCACCGCCGCCATCTTCTGTGACTCATGTTCCGTCAACGACATCCCCCCACTCATCCCTTCATGCCCGACGAAATATGGCGCCTCGTGGCACGTTTCCTGCCTCCAGAGGAGCTACGACGCTTGTACAGCGTCAACAGGGCTTTTTTCCACCTGTCCATGGAGGAGAGGTATCGGAGTATCCGTTTCTCCAAAGTTGACAAGAGGATGAAGTGGTTGTGCAAGAATATAATGTACGATCGGGTTTCCTGCACTCCCCATGGGGGTTTGTTGATTCGGAAGTATAGGAACAGCTTGGTGCAACCTCATGTACGACGAATCGAAGTCATACCATGGCATGTCGAGTCCAAGGCTGCAGTGCAACAGCCCCAAGGCTTTTGGGGATCGGCTGGACGTTTCCTGAAGTGTGTGAGCCAGATGGACGGCCAATTGTCCAGAATTGCGGAGGAAAAGGTGTACGCCCAGCGCAAGGTAGCCAAAGCAATTAGAAGAATAAACGAGGCTGTGAAGCAGTTGCCGAACGTCCATGAGTACGAAATCCTGTGTCGACAGGATGAGTGTTTGACGTCATTCATTGACGGGTTGATTCCTTCCCTGGCGACGTGGAAGAACAGCTTGACCAAGTTGACGCTGTGTGTTCCGTCGGACAGGTTGCCCGCCCTGGCGTGTGTGGAGTTGCATCGCCTGGAGAGCTTGGAGCTCGTTTTCCAGTCGGTAGCCCCGGAGTCGGATTACTTCCGTTTTATGGTTCTGGATCCGTTGGCTGTGTTCGTCAACAACCTGTATCCGACATTGCAGTCTCTATCTGTCACGGCAACGCGATGTGCTGTGAATGTTGATTTAGTGCCACTGTTCAAGGCCTTGGGCACCTTCCCCCGAATGCGGAACTTTGAGCTGTCGATGCCGTACGATGGTTCTAGTCTATCATGTATAGGGCCCTTGCTATCGTTTCTGACGGTACACAAGGGGATCCAATCATTCAAATTAAGCACGACGAAGATTGCTCTACGGGAGGCGCCTACCCCTATCGAACTCCAGGCGTGGATACCGAGTATCTTGAAGACGATGAACAACTCCTTTGGCGATATCCAAAATGTCAATGTTGCCCTCCGGCCACTCAAAATGAAAGCAACATTGACTGCTCTCATTGGATTCCTTAACATCCATGGTCAGAACCTCATGTCACTTTCATTGACGGAGGACAACAGCCTGAGCTTTCAAGAAATCCAAGAGATGTTGGGGGTGAGGACGCCATACAGTTTCTTCCATCTCCAACGTCTATCGCTCAACGTTCAGCGCTTGAGCGCGGAGTTATTCTCGTTATTGGTCAGGACGTTTCCGAACTTGAAGGAACTGGAAATCGGATTCATGTACTTCTCACAAGGCCCAGAATTTGTAAGTATCATGGGGCTTGTTGTAGATCATTGTTTGATTGTCTGTCTAGAGCACGTTTAGATCCGAGTTGATCGAGAACCAGCAACACTATTGGGGCTGGAGCCTCAAGTGTATCACGATTCCTCACAGGTCCGGACCAGCTCTCCAATGGTCCCAACGAGAAATGCGAAATGTCCTCATGCACTGTATACCCTCACTTGAAAGCGTCTATTTCTTACCTAGGCCATAAATGCGAAGGTTGGCCACCTATCTTTCGTTATTTGTCACGTTCCCTCCTCTATGCTGACACCCCCTCATCGTCAATTTATATCCGAATCAGTTCTATGCCCAAGATTCGTAATGTATCTATACCCTGGCGTAATTCTTACCGCCTTATACCATTTATGTTGTCGTACGCTGTCCATTTGCCTACTTTATCGAATACCCGCTTTGATTGTTGTAATATTGACAGGTCGATTGTACGCTTGTGTATCCATATTTAATGATTAAAGTATAAATTTTATGACATGAATATGACGAAGCTTTTTTACGATTTATTGCAAATGACGGTACTACGTACAGATAGCTACATAACGCGATGCGGAATAATGTAAATCAGATGACTCGAGTATAAATAAATGAAAAGATATCCGAGAGCGGAACGAAGAAAGGCTTACCTGATGTCAAGCCAATGAGGTGTACTTGGTGTTCCATTGTTTCGCATCGTTCTATATGCCGTCAACTTCAAATATAACTTGTTCAGCTTTTGGTAAGATGGCATGCCCTTACTCTACACCCACAGCATCCACTTATTGCATAGGTAGCAATTGAAATTCTAATTTTCCACATCTTCGATCATTGTACATTTCATCCCGGTCGCCAGACTTTTCAATTAAACACGGCCGGCACATATATATATTTAGTATACATGCCCCAGAATCCTCGGTCACTCTGCAGTTACTTGCACCTCGTAGGATCGGTGCTATTGTATTTTTTTAGATAAGACAACAATACTCATCCAACGAAGACGAAGTCAAAACCAACTAAGAGAGAAAGGGGATGGTTTAATTTCTTGCAAGCAGCTAGTGGACAAAATCCACTGAGGAAGTGACGGGCCAACAAGGTTAGGTAAACGAAGTCGTGCAGGGATTTAGGAGATGCCTATACCTGGCACGAAAGTGCCCATCGAGTCCACAATCCAGACAGACATGCTGGGTTAGGCGCTTCCCTTCGAACTTGGAAGATGACTTAATAGCGGTGAATTCTGTCGGGCGTGTCCCTATAATTAACATCCATAAAATCTGAAAAACAAAACTATGAGGGAATTTTTTCATCAGCATGCTTTTATTAGAGGTCTCGGACAAGATCACGGTGTACCTTAAGTTCGCTCGCAACAATGTTACACTTCTGCCATGTAAGCACAATCCTCGAACCAGCATACGACTCACACAACCCAAGCGATCATCTGATGCCGGATCAGGCAATGTCAGGCGTTGTCAAGCTGGTAACCACGCGTCATCCGTAGCTGACGAAGAATACTCATGACTGGCGGGTGAGGTAATGTTGGGTAAGAACGTGAATGGCTCACCCAAAGCTGATGTGGAATTAAGAGTCTGGTTGAACGAAATCAGCATGTACGAAGTCGTATCATTGATATTCTACAGCTGTATTAATAAAACCAGTGTCAGTGGGACTTGTTGCCTACTAGCTGGACAGTCAAATTTGGGAACATGGCACTGAATGCCGACAAACCCAATGATGAGGCCTTGAGGAATGGCCCTGAAGTCAGCTTGACAACTAACGTCAGGCCAGACACATGATGTCCGGCTTCGGATGATGTTGTGTCCAGGTTATTCCATTAGGACCTCCCGGTTCCGAAATCATCAGGAACGGGACCGCTTCAAAACTGAGTTGCTTACGCAACTCAATCTCGAGCATAGGTTCGCGATCGCAGTCGCCTAGTTCCCTGTCCGTGAATTTCTCTACTTGCCAGTTATTTGCTCTATTCCAGGAGCACCACTCTAGTACCCTTGTCTCCTAGTTGTACTTTACTAGTCCCTTTTCTCTAGCTCAGGGGGCTCCGCTTATATTTCCATGTGTATGCCCTAGTTTTTCTTGGCTAAAACTTCGGCCCTGTTTTTTTTCTACGTACCCTCATTATCTGCCACTATATGTCTACTCGAAAAAGAAAAAAAAAGAAGTCATGAGCAATTCTGCCAGTATCACAATAAGCTGAGATTACAAGCTACATGATTCATATGACGAGCATGCGGTTTTCCAGCATGCGTAACATTGTTTCCTCGACGTGTAAGGGTTAACAGTTAACCCCAGTGGGAAGGCATTTAAAAAAGGCTACGAAAAATTTGGCGCGAACTTCAGATGATTTATTGTGACTGAGAGATGGCACTGAAGATGTAACAGTGCTCAGCTCCGCCGGACTTAGCCGAGTCTCCCAAAGGCCACGACTATGAAGACGTAAGTCCTCCTCACCGAAAAAGAGAAATCTGCCTGAGCACTGCTCCGTGGCTGTGCAATTATTTCCAACCACTCCACCGACCCACATCAGTGTGGCGATCCCCTTCCCTTCCTAGGGTGGTTTTTGCAAGGAATGCGTACCGTCGAAATGGATACTAAACTGGATGCATACGAACTGTACAAGCCGTACCCGACCATCAGGTCGTGTGTCACTGGGATCTCATCTCCTTTTGCTTTACATTCAGGTTCCCTAATTCATCTTTTGGATCTCCGGGGTTCGGAGACGTTGGCGTACAATCGTGGATTGGTCTAAACCACGACAGACTCGGGTTCGTCCCGGGCCGGACGCGAGCTGACCTCTTAGACGGCCTTGGATCCAATTGGGTGGATGCAAAGTGTTTCTGGTCAGTATGTTTCAGCGGGGATCAGTCAATATTCTTGACTTCTATTTGACAACGCTCAGCCATATCATCATCGGGGATCCTCGCCCGCCGAAAGGCGGAGAATATAAATACCACGGAGGGAATGACCTCGAGATGTCATTGATGATTTTTTTAGAAACTATCCCCAAGATCCTTCATTTGAAAATTGGTCACTTTGAAATTCGAAGCGGTCACCAGTCACCTGCGCAACTTCGATGCAAGTATAGGAACTCATCGTGATATTCCACTCCTAATCAGCATGTGAGCGACAACGAGATCTCGCTGGTTGATGGTTGTTAATTGACACTGCGTTTTTATAGCCCACGATGCGGCACTTCGTTGCTAACTTTCTGCATGGATTTTAGGATTATGTAAACGAATAACACAAATGCTACGGTCCCCCCCTAGCGCCCTTCCACGTTGTCAAAAACTTAAGGGGGTAATCTTCTCGCATTCACCATCGCACCTCTCCAATCACCTCCTCTCCGCACCTCTCCCTCTTTTCTCTCATCTCAGCCACTGCTTGTACACTTCTTTCGGGATGACGATCACTTATAATAGGAAAGCGCAGGATAGATAGGATTTTCCTGGAGCCCGGGACGCGCAGTACAGGTAGGATTTCCATTGAATCTGGTTGCGGTGGGACCGTTTTCAAACACGACTTGATTATCTTCGTTGCAGGTGTGCGGGAGTTCCCAGAAAACACGTCAGCAAGAGACAGGAACATGCCTACGCTAGTGATGGCTTACGGTATTGGTTGTCGCAGTTGCCTATATGCTGGATTGGGTCACTCCTGCCTCCTGGCTTGTGTATGGGTTGGCCGCGAGCAAGAGTTGCTTCCAGAATGATGGAAAGCAGAGTAAAGATGACAGCAATGGTACGAGAAGAGAATAACATAAGTCGAACGAATAGTGGTTTTGCACGAATAATAGTCACCGCGCGGTGAATGAAAAGGTCGGTGAAATATCTTCATATAAGTACCACATCCGTTGTCTAATGTTTTGTTGTGTGATTTAGTTCCAGAAGATGTTTGTTACGACAGGCACGCAGCCACTCCACCATATTTGATTAACCATCTCGTGGGATTCTAATCAGTGCCTTGGTAGCCATAGAATAAACGCCTGCGTACCAGGACCCTGGCTTCTTGCAAGCCTGAGTACCTGGGGCACTTGAGGCACCTCAGATCTATCAATTGACATCTTACCGACTCGGAGACGCCGCAGAACATTCGTTGTCGTCCTCAGAGCACACAATATCTGAGCGAACCATTCTCGGAGCCCTCAGATGAGCTAAAAACATGTGACCCTACCTAATTAAGCCAAACGTCCACAAGACCAGAGTCTGCATCCTTTGTTTGACTACCCAAGATGGATGGGCACCCGCCCCCCGAAGCCGCTTTGAGTCTCCTCGCGATAGCACCTCTCGATGTTACCCTGGTGTACGACCGTTGAACGTTGAAGTATTGAACTTGCAATACTTGGATTGATGGCGTTGGATTCACTTTCCATTTTCGGTAATTAGAAGTTGTGCCCCGATTCGCACCTCTTTACAATCCGGGAGCTCCTGGACAACCACATGATCTTTCCCCACTAATGGCACGTCATTTGAATCGCTTAGGGTATTCGTTCTATTGTAGATTCTGAGTCTTCGGCTCCAAATTTACTTCCCCGAAGCGTCTTCGTGCTGCAGTCCAACAGAACCATTAAATTCACAATTCCAAGCTATGATATTGACGGTCTAGCAGGGCCAGATTTATTCACCATTTCTATACTCGACTTACTACGGACAATCCTGGCCCGTGATTCTTTCACTGGTGAGCCGTCTGAGCTATAGAGGAAGTTTCCCCGACCCGTTAATTCTTAGCCATATCGATTGGTATCTTCCAACTTGGTCCGTGACTCGTAACAGTCTTGCCATCGTTTTCGCAGAAAATGTGCAAACCGTAGCCAAGTCCACTCGTCCAGGTGCAGTGTTCCTTTCAAATGAAGTAATTAATGGATGCACTATAAAATAGATCCATTAGTTGCCTGGAATCTGCTGAGTTACCCCCGGAGCCATGATGAAATATCAGGTCTGCTTCATTCAGTAGATCATGCTATTAATTGATGTTAAATACTACGTAGTACTATGAACTGGTGGATTGCCGACCATAATTTAGCCCAAGAGCCAAGACATCAGTTTGGTCGTTGATACAGCAATGGGAACGTTGCAAAATTGGTTGACAAGGAACGGATATTTAATTCAGGGCTGAAATACAGGGACTCTTCGTGTGGACATACAACGCCCGCTCATCGTACTGTATTCGGGTTTACTCCTCGGTAATTGATGACGAACAAAATCGTATGTCATGTATATCCCATTCATAACATGATAAGACGCATAGAACAGAACATGAATGATAAACATATAGCTAGTCACCATGAGCGACCTCTAAACTGTTGAAGTACGTCACCAAACGAATAGAGATGAACAATCACAAGGTTAGTACAAAAAGCTGCGGACTGGATCGGCTAGAATAAAAACGGAATCATCATGTACGGGACCTTTCTGGCATACTCCTCCCATTTTACTCCAAATGTCCTCTTCAGTACCTCATCTTCGGCTTTCAACCGTAGACTAGTGCCCCGGAAGGCATATAAACACTTGATCGTCCATAGAAGGACCATAAGGAAACCGCCTACGGTCCACCAGCCACCATTTGCCAGCCAACTGCCAGGTGAAAATAGTACTGCTGTTGCGCCAAGCAAAGTGAGATAAATGCCAAAATAGCTAGGGTGCCGGACCCAGGCATACGGGCCGTGAGTAATCAGCTCATGCTGTGGACGTATTGTAACTTCGAAGGTAAACAAGGGTCCAAGGGTCTTAAAGCACCTGTCAAGCGAGAATGTGAGCAAAAGTTTGAAAGACGGGATCGTCTAGGGGATAGCCTCATGCCAGAGTATAAAATACGGACGGAAGTTAAAGCTAAGGAGAAAAGCAACACGAACCAAATTCTCAGAGCGGCTGCTGTTACGGTGGCAAGAGCACCAATGAGCATCGCGGGATGCACAGTCCAGAGCGTCGGCGTTGACTGCGCTCTATTAGGCAGAAGCCATAGGTAACCATCTGGATTCGTGATCGCGTAATTGGGCGACGCCGCTGTCGAAGTTGACTTCGATGTATGGTAAGCGAAGTAGGCGATTGAGGACATGGCTAGATCCCAGAGGGTCCCTATCCACACCATTGCCTGTTCGCATGGATCAGTGAACCACCCGGTGATACATTAAGGAATAAAAGCGTGCGCTAACCTTGCTGCTGAACGTGATCCACTGAATCAAACGTTCAAAAATCGCGTTCGTCCTCGAACCCGTGCATTCGTCTCTTTTAACTGGAGGGTTCGGGGGCGAGAGCGAAAGATGGACAGAGAGTGCTGTCGTAACGAGGACAATCGACTTGATCAACAGGGACTGAAGTTCCATCGTAGACAATAAGCTAATCTGATTTCGTTCTCCCGTTTTGCCACTAGAGACACGAGTTTGGTGATGTCGCAATTTGCAATTGCAAACAAGATCAGGTACAGCGAAGACTCGACAAGGAGGGAACGGGGAGAGGCAGGTTGAAACGGCGAACGGAACGCAGCCATATATACGATACTGCTTCGACCGGGCTTTTCATCCATTTCTCATGTAAACTCTACTTGGAGCAGTCTTCTGAAAGTTTAATGTCCTTGGCAGTTCTAAAGGGATAACACCCACGGAGAGTAACCCGTATTGCATGAAATTGATAATTTCACTATTCTTTCCTTCAGTCTTACTCATGAATACACACTGCGCCTCCCGCCGTTCCTTTCTTGCATCAGCCAAGTGACTCTGCACATAATTCCTCACCACGTTTCAGTTCCCGAAAGAGCTTGGATCAAGAATCAGTCGAATCACCAATGCCAGAAGCCGCGCATCCATGGTCGATTTAAGTTTGAGGCATATTAGTGGGCAGTTGGCATAACGTGCGGAACGTCGGGTGGAAAGAACTCTCTTTGCCTCGTTTATTCCCAGAGATAGTCATATTTTCTGCCGAACGGAGTCTCATTCCCCTTCTTTGTTCCTCCTGTGCAGCCCTCGTAGCTTAAACTCGAACGGAGAAGAGGGGGGGAAAGTCACGTTTGTCACAGTGTCAAAAAGTGATCCGACGAGTAGAATGTGGAATTCCCCGTTGCAATACCAGAAAGCCGCGAATACGTCGAGCGTCAGATTATAACACCAATGTCTGTCAGTTATGATCTTACCTTCGAAGATTAGCATAAAATCACTGAAATAAGCTAGATTACTTCGATCACCGTCAACAGTTGGTTGCCGGGCGATTGAGTAATAGTGCTACCTTATGTAAAAAACGAGTTTGCCTACCGCGTCAGATATCCATTGACTAGAGATGAATATCATGTCCAGAGTACATCATAGATGAGTTACTACCGCATTTCTGAGGATCCTTGTAAGACCAATTGCTGTCTGCAATTTTGACGTAGCGCGTCACAATTCCGGGGTTCTAGCGGGATTCTTGTCAATCCGCCGTGCGCTTCTCGTTCGTTTTGATACGTGTACGTGGACATAAGATACACGGATGATTGGATCCGATCAAAATGCTGAGTACTGAGCGCTCATACTTAACCTAAATCTGGCAGTCGAGCTAATCGAGCCAAGTCAGACAGTGTCCCCGCAACTGTAGGCCTGCATATTATTTACTCCGTATCACTTACGTGTTAACGGGTCCATTGCTTCCAAATATCTCAGTCATGAATGGTACGAGACCACGTCCTACACCTTAAGGGCTGGTGGGCGCAAGTCCACGCATCAGCTTGTTGAGATAAAAGTTGACGATCCGGAGTATGTTTTCCTCCGTTAACATTATAATGGGAGTTACGAAAGAAGGTTAAAGACTCCGCAGAGGTTGGATGGCCTGATAACTGCCATATCCACGGACACAAAAATGGATGCCCGTCTGGGCAATGGAAGGCACTAAGAGCGGGCGAGGAACAGGGTGTTCGTAGAATCACATACATGTGCAGTAGACTATGTGCTCGGTTTAAATACGTTTGCGCATGATTACCGGAATGGTTGGCACATGGCGCCGTCTCTTCACCCTTGTCCCATCCCAAATCCTCAACTCCTCGGCGCTGTCACGTTGTCACACAAGACATTCCGAAATTCTATTCGGAAGACACTTACAGAATAGATGCTCCGCGTGCATGATATTGCTGACTGCGGGAACTGTTGATCAGCTTTAATTGACCTCGTAATTCACTCAAGTTGTCTTGGAAGTACCCTGAGGCGAGCAACCGTGAAGAGCACAGTACGCTATTAATAATTTGCGACGACATGGTGAGATAGAACTATGTATTTCATTTTGCTTGTCCGAGTCCGTATGCATATGGTTCGTACTTCTGTGATTTCAAATTCCACTCTTCGAATATATTCTTACACTTTTACATTATCAAGGGAAAACAAAACGGACGGAAAAAACCTCTGCTACAACATAATTGTCGTTGTATCACATGAAAAATCAGTCAGTCCAACCAAAGCGCATCTACTAGAGAGGCATCGTAGAAATCCCATTACCAAACAGCTTCAAAGGACCGCATTCCACGCATCACGAAATTCGGATTGCAGAGGTCGAAAGTGCACGTGTGCCGGTTAGAGCACCATTTATGTGGTGGCTTGAGCTCCAAGGTTCTGTCGTCAGGGCTATATAATGGGTTATCATAGAAGATAAATAACTTGGCATCGTTTTC
This sequence comes from Amanita pseudoporphyria, assembly GCA_003316615.1. Taxonomy (NCBI): domain Eukaryota; kingdom Fungi; phylum Basidiomycota; class Agaricomycetes; order Agaricales; family Amanitaceae; genus Amanita; species Amanita pseudoporphyria. The sequence goes on from QFEO01000484.1 coordinate 23,717, forward strand.
CGCGCATAAATCCGACAAAAGCGAAAGACTTTCACGCTCTACATCACACATGTTAACCGATAACTCCTTCATTTTTTCGACGATAGGCCATATCAAGTCCGTAGCAGTTAGGCGAAAGGCCACCATGTCGCACAACTTTGTAAAACTGTCGCGTATCCGGGGGTCCCTTTCAGGATAAGGCCAGAGGGTGATTAACAGAGAACGTAAATGAGGCACAAGACGCGGATGTGCATCTTTTGCTAATAAAACAAGATTTTCCGAAGTTCCCTCAATGCCCAAATGCGTGATTCGGGGTACCTGTTCCAGGATCCGTTGAAGGTCAGAGCTGTCGATGTACTGCAATATCAATTTTCTCAAGCCTTTTGCACTAGATCGCTCAAAAAATGGAATGACTATATCACATACTTCATCGTGACATCCGGTAATGTGGAGTTCTTCCAATGCAGGTGTTTGGAGGCATTGCAGCAGGTATCCGGGAGACTCGAGGATCCTCAGGTGCAATAAGAGGATCATAACGTTCGTGGTAGGAAATCTCTCCGAGTTGTCGGCATCATCCTGATCATCATCACGAAAGGACCAAGACATTATACGGCTAATCACCAATCTCTCCACATTGTGGAGCTGGCCCAGAATGAGGAGCGTATTCTCCATTTCACAGAGGTTTACAATATCCAGGTGCAATGCGGTCAATAATGACCAGTTGAACCTTAGTTTGGGAATTAGCGTCAGGCGAAGTTCCATGAGGCATGGTGCATTAAGGAAGAGGTTAGTGGACTGTTCGGGTACATCCCGGCACATTTTACCGCGCAGGCGAAGAGAACGCAACGTTGGAAAATCCTTCACCAAGCGAAGAAGCCCAAATAGGCGATAATCCAAATCAACGTGCTTCCACCGTGCAGATTCCGCAATGAGAGGAACGAGAATTTGCTCGATTTTTGGTCTATCTTCTTCCTCTATGGGTTTATATTCCAGATCTTCTCTTGGATATGATTCCAAGATACCGATAGATAATGGGTAATCCTGGGAGCGCTTTACGCATAGCGTGACTAACTCTAGAACACGTGTTTCGCTGATCCTTTCATCGTCATCATAGATATGTTTGATACGATTAGCCGCAGAGAAGGAAAGCGATAAAAACTTTATCTCATTCCATAGCCACGGCGTGGAAATAAATGCTCCCCTCCAAGTAGAGCAAACTTGGCCCAAATACCATGGAAAAAGGTGGGGCATGTCGACTGGCATTGGGATAGCCAGGTACCTAAAGATTTCGAGAACTATGTCATTCGGAATTGATTGCACCCGTTTTCCCCCTGACTCTCTCGCCGCCACTTGCGCCACCGTCGAAGAATCTGAACTTGATGTCAGGTTGGTAAACGTCGTCGACATGGATAAGGATGGCAGTCCGACAATGATGTGAAGATGACTTTCTGCCGGTGGTACCGTAAATAGCAGTGAAAGTCGAATATCGGCATGTAGAGTGTTTTCGCCTTTTATTTCCTCGACACGCTGGTAAACCTTCGCATGATATTCGTCGTCAAAAATAGGTATGGAGACCTGTCCAAATCAGCAAACCAAATTCGGACTGATAAATCAATCATTACCTGCCACAACTTGAGCGTCGCCATGTCGATTTTCTCCAAGCCACTACGCTTCAGCCTTAGTGCTTTCTTCAAGTCTTCGACTAGCTGATTGCTAGTGACGGTCACCGGGTACCTTTTATTTGGGTCGTCCCCTACGAACCAG
>QFEO01000494.1:0-15330 GCA_003316615.1 Amanita pseudoporphyria
CAGAGAGAGTGGACTTCGCCGATCTATGCCTTTTACAACCCTGTTCCTGACATTGGTTGTGAAAATGGGTGGCCGTTCCACAATTTTCACTGCGCAAACAGTGGCTGTCAAAGAAAGATTAGGCGTTATCTCGATAAAGCTGATGCCAAGTCCACAGGAAATCTTCGCAAGCATGCCAGGAGGTGCTACGGTTTGGAGGTTGTAGAGAAGATATGTCAGTTGAGTAGCCTGAAGGAAGCAAAAGAGGCTACAGCTAAGTTGCAAGATGGTACAATTACAGCCCATTTTGAACGGCTCGGGTTTGGGAAAGCAACGTACTCTAATAAACCCTTCACGAAAATAGAGACAAGGTGGGCGTTAACTGGGTTTGTGGTGACGGAGGTTGCTGAACATCCCCAGGGCGGAAATTGTTCGCTGGGTTACTGAGAATAACCGGCCGTTCTTGATTGTTGCTGACCGTGGCTTCATATGTTTAATGAAAACTGGACAGCCACACTACTATCTGCCAATGCCCAGAACTATTTCCTGTGACGTGCATCTTGTTTTCGCTCGGACAAGGCAAAGGATTGCATTGTTGCTACAAGTAAGCTATTTCTCATGTACACGTCATGTAATTAACGAACGTACCAGAAATATGATGGCTGGCTGAGTTTTGCAACCGATGCCTGGACGTCGCCTAACCATCGTGCATACGTTGCTGTAACAGTACATCTAGAACGTGCCGGAAAGCCGTTGTCGATGGTCTTGGACATAGTTGCAGTGCCGGTGTCTCATACTGGTGCAAATCTGGCCAAGGTCTTCATTGGTATCATGAAAGAATATGGAATCTCTGAACAGGTGAGTAGACACAAAAAATGAATAAACGATGTATCTTAGTCTTATCAGGTCTTATCTATAACTTGTGACAACGCTAGCAATAATAATGTCATGATAAAAGAGCTCGCAAACCGTCTCCCAAACTTTTCCAAAGTCAACCATACACGCTGCTTCCTGCACATCATCAATCTGGTTGCCAAATCGATTGTGAAATACTTTGAAATACCTTCAGATAGGAAGACCAGTGCTGAGACTAGTAGTCCGGGAGTCAACGAGTTGCAAAACATTGCAGACAGCCTTGATGAAGAAGAAGCGCTCACCGGTGACACCGACGAGTCAAACCAAGATGACTGCTTCGAGTTGGAGCCAATTGATCTGGCTGGGGGTGAGGATTCCAGTGATGACGAGTCCGCGCATCCTGTTAAGCTTCTGTTGGCAAAGGTGAGTAACATTTGGCATCGTACATTGCATGTACTAACTCACCTCTTCAGCTCCGTAAACTTGCCTTCAAAATTATCCACTCTACGACCATCATCGGACTGGCCTGGAAGCAATGCCTCGCAGATTTGAAGATCGATTATCAATTGATGCCACACGATGTTTCTACTCAGTGGAACTCGACTTTCAACATGCTAGATTTTGCTATCCAATACCAGAAAGCATTAGATCATTTGACATCAAACAAAGAGAATAACTTATGACAGTACGAGCTTGATTCCTATGAATGGAAGCTGGCACATCACCTCCGTGATGCATTAGACGTGAGTTCTGGAGTATTATGTCATGCTTAGCTAATACGCTGTGCCCTTCTCAATGTGTCGCTTCACTCTCATTATGTCGCTTCACTCTCATTATGTCACTTCACTCTCATTATGTCGCTTCACTCTCATTATGTCGCTTCACTCTCATTATGTCGCTTCACTCTCATTATGTCGCTTCACTCTCATTACTATGCATCCCAGACCATCGAACATCCTGTCTTCACTCCCAGATTCTGAAAGATGCCACACTATATTTTTCTTGTGGAGCGCCAAACCTCGCGCAGGTGATCCTGGCCATGGATCATATCCATGATGTGTTCACCAAACAGGTAGATGATCTACAAATGCCACTGCCCCTCCGTACCACCATTAGAATTGCTATCAATACACTTAACCGATATTATAGGAAAACGGATCAGGTTGAAGTTTACCGCATAGCGATGGGTGAGTTCAAATCGGTCACAATCACCCAAACTGATGTATTGCTAGTTTTACATCCACGACACAAGCTTGCGTATTTCCGAAATGTGGGGTGGGAGTTAGAATGGGTCGATACAGCTCGTGAAATCATTGAAACGGAGTATGAACGCAACTATGAGAATATGGACATTCCTGACGATGAAGGGACTCGTACTTTGGCACAGCAGAAGAACAACCTGAGAAGGACAAGGTATGTCATTATGTTGGTTTGTCTGCGTGTCACTGAATCCACTGATGGCCATGTAGACGAAGCATATCAACCAGTTTGATAACCTCCCCTCGCTTATGCCGCAATCTCCTGTACGAGCAACAAATGAACTGTGGCGCTATCTGAAGAGTGAGCCCGAGGATGTGAAGGACGCTATTGCGTGGTGGTGTGAGCACCGCGCTACCTATCCACGCCTCTCTCGAATGGCTCTGGACTATTTAACAATACCAGGTATGTTCACATTGCTTTAAGAAGTATTATTAGTGACTTAAGTATTCTTGGCAGCTACATCTATTGATGTAGAACGTCTGTTTAGCTGTGGCTGGTTAGTTATATCTCATGTCTGAGGCCGATTGGGCATACAAAGTTCACACGCTGTGATATGCCTTGGGATTTGGAGTCACTTAGGCTTAATTAAGGATTCTGACATCAAAGCTGTATCCGCAATGCAAGATCTCGAAGAGGATGAAGATTTTGAGTTGGCTGAGGGATGGGATAGAATAGAGCTGCCATGAGTGAACATTAGTTACATTATATTAACTAGTACCACATAATAGTATACCCGTGACTTTACCCGTACCCGGACCATTACCTGTTTAACCCACCACTAGTAACCCATGGGTCAACGGGTATGGGTCAGTGACAGGTGTGGGTGTGGGTACACTTGGAGTTACCCAGGGGTTACCCGTGTCATTCCCTAACTTTGGCCAAGACTCTTCTGTTTCGACTTCTATGCAGGTTGCCAAGACACATGCCCAGCCTGCTGATCAGCTGAGTGATGAACCTGAGAATAGGGCTCTGGAAACTAACACTAAATTTGGTGTTAATAATTGAGGGTCGCTGAAACCACATAAGCGTTCTCGCAAGGATGAAGTAGACACATCATTTGTACTACCTGAGGGTACAACCCGAGCGCACAAGCCTTGCCAGATGGCAGATGATACTCACTGGGAGGGTGCAATCCTGAAGCGATCTTGGCGCAGGTAGTTCTAGCAGCAGTAGTCAGCAATAGCAGTACCTATTTTGTTACTTTACATCAATCCAAATCGTTGGTAATGTTGCATGCAATGAGGACAGCCTCCAAAAGAAGCCTGGCACATTCAATGGTAGGTGATATCCATCATGTATTAATAGAATAGTTACTCTAATGTATTTTAGGGAGTAGAATAAGAATGTTGTACAGCGAATGTCAGAACATTGCAACCATACCAGGCATGTGTTGCAATGCTACCGGCATAAGAGAAATGGGTGCATGGGAGGGTGGAAATGTTGCAAGAGTGTTGCAACACTGTCAGCATAAGAGAAATGGAGGGCGTAAATGATAACATTGCAACAGAGGTATGGGCATACAGGGAAACTAAGGAAAGAGCATGGGAACGGCTCAGGCTTTGTTGCAACAAGCAATGGCCACCGTTGCAATGAATGAAACTCAAGAAAGACGATGGGAATTTGAACAGTTCTAGGATGCTGCAACACTGCCGGAGGGACATCCATGTACATGGGAAACGTGGACGGAAAATGAAAGTGGTTGCATGTTGCAATATTACATTCGAGACAAACACTTCAGGCAGGTTGCAACAGCAGTTGGAGGAAGTGAGTGCAGGGAAAGGAAAGGGTGTGGGAGTGGTTCGGGGATGAGCAGGAGAGATGCCGGCACACAGGGAAGGGGAAGGGGCATGGGAGGGGCGTTGCAACACCATTGGAGGGGAGTTGGCGCAGGGAAAGGAAAGGGTTCTGACATGTTGCAACTACCGAAGATAAGTCGGCACACAAGAGAAGGAGCGGAGTCGGCGCAGGGAAAATGGTTCTAGGAGGTTGCAACACAGTTGGAAGGAAGTCAGCACAGGGAAAGGAGAGGGCGCAGGAATAGTCCAGAGATGTGCAGCAGCAGGGAAAATGGTTCTAGGAGGTTGCAACATGGTTGGAAGGAAGTTGGCACAGGGAAAGGAGAGGGCGTGGGAATAGTCCAGAGATGTGCAGCAGCAGGGAAAATGGTTGCAACACAGTTGGAAGGAAGTCAGCACAGGGAAAGGAGAGGGCGCGGGAATAGTCCAGAGATGTGCAGGAATGATGATGGTGCAGTGCACACACAACAGAAATAGGAAAGAGCATGGGAATTTAAGACATTGCAACAGAGGAGCATCTGTAAGCTAAGCAAGGGGATTGTTGCAACAACATGTCATTTTCTGATTAGAATAAATGTTGCAAGACAATAGTGTTCTCATTAGAAAAAAATGTTGCATCAATTTAATGGTATGCTATGGGTTATGTAGAGACAGCTGATTTAAAGTATGCAGCGTCTCTGCCAAAGATGATGAAGATTGGCTCAAGGATGAGTGGATTGTAGCTTGAGTATTATGTTGTATTCAATTGGCTACAAAACTACAAAGTAAATTGTCTACCCTTACCCGGGGGTCACATACCCATTCACTACCCTTACCCGTAGCCTTGCAAACCCATACCCCTGGCATAGGGGTTTGGGTTCCATGGGGTAGGGGTAAGGGTCAATGTGGTTATACCCCAGGGTTACCCGTAGCGAACACTACTCTGAGGTGGTAGTCCAGGTACTATTGTAATAGAAATTGCTGAAGCCCCGATGTTGTTTGTTTGCCTTTATCCCATAGGGTCGCAAGTAGTATCCTTACAACGTGATCCACCTCATTTGATGTTACGTTACATTCTTTGTAATTTGTGAATGTCTGGATGTCTCTCCATCATCTTTCCAGTACTTCAACGGAACCGTGACAAGCATCGAGAAAGAACTTCTTCTCTAAACCTGGATCATATGCAGCAACAAGCACCCCCAGATACCACCAGCAGTAAGCTTTATTCTCTGTGGAAAGCGCGCGAATAAATCCGCCTGTTAGAACAGGGTGCACAATATCCAGTCCTCATCAGAGGTCACTCCCTTCGAAAGTCACGCCCACCGCCAAGTTATACGAACCAGCTTGATGAAAACTTTGATGTCACTACACAAGATGGGACGGCATATGCACACACTAAACCCCGAGAACGAGATTGGGAAACCGACATAACCTCTTCGCCCCTTGATGAAGATTTTGATTTGATGACATCTAGTACGGGTGTAACAACCGAACATGGATCGATGTACAAGAGTAAGGGACAACTGCATCTGCAGGACGTAGTAGTTCATAGATATATGGCAGGGCGATCGCTACCTTGCTCTCCCGATGGGGTTGGGTTTGGTATTCCTGCAACCGGAATGCAAGGACCTGGGCTTGTTCGTCATGCACGCCAAGGACCTGGCCCGAAGTTCGAAGTGGTGAAGAGTCAAGTTGTCGAAGATGGACCTGAACGGACAATAACTATGTCTTTGTGGAAGGAGCAAGCCGTGAAGCCCATTGGACCAAACGGGGAAACAATGAGTGTGCATTACTACAGCGTGGACGACATGCTTCCAGATGTTGCACATAACACGAGCGAAGCGCAAGGGAGAAGAGATGTATATATGGGACTGCCCAAGGTCAGCATTAACTTACAAGGACGTTCATATTCGTTATGATCTGTTGATTCAGGCTGGTGAGAGGCAACAGTTACCAGACAAAGCGCCTTCCCCTCGAGATACAACAGCTGATGAACAAGGCTACTACTACAATCTCAGCCCACAATCACCTACACGAACTCCTGTCGCGAACCGAAGTGATGTCTACCAATATGCACCTCGGGCGTATACGCCCATCAGAGGCTCTGGCCTGTTACCCCCTCAAGACGCCTCACCCCACCGCCCAGGGGTTCATCAACGCTATGTTGGCCTTGACAATAGCGTGAACGCTACCAAGCCACTGCCAACCATCGAGGTCGAGAGAATCCTCGACTCATGCGAACCATCCTTGGTACATGTCACACCTATTCTATCATGTCTGGGTATAACTAGGGAGGAGCATTTACGTGCGGTCATTCGGCTGTCAGAGGACACCAGGGATAGGGAGGTTAAGGAGGTGGCACTGAGGCTTGGGATGACGGTCATGGAATGGGCGATTTTATTGGATAAACTTCATTCGTTATGATACATGAAGCTATATGAAGCTTGAGGCTATCAGCATATCAACCTTAACCTAAAGTTTAATCATGAGTTCCGAGCATACAACACCCAGCTCTCTACCACAAAATGACATACCAGTCCAAGAGCCCCGCACGAGCATATTCCTCCAGGATGCATGCTTCCAACACAGATACGTCCGGTCAAGGGTGACATCCCACATTGTGGAGCGGCCAGAGCGCATCAGAGCGGTTATGGTAGGCTTGTCAGCTGCGATTGCGCGTTTGGAGGAGATTGCTAGCACCAGCATAACCGATACAGCTGTGCGTACTATTCAAGCTGATGCGACAGAAGCGCGGCCAGAGACGGGGACGGAGGAGCTTGAGGCTGCTGTGCGCCGTATGACTTTAACCCAACCGCCGTCTGGCGTTATTGAGGTAGGACCAAATGTTCCCGTGGTGATTTTTCACAGCCAAGCGTACCTCGACCTGCTATGCCATCCTGCTGTTAAGTATGTCCACGGAGACGTCGATGGAGATGTCTACCTCGGGAACCTCGTTCGATGGATACAAGAGAGCTCGCATAGACTGGAAAAAGGGGAGTCAGAAATTCCGGATGGCCTGCCGCAGGGCGACTTGTATCGTCAGTTTTTCTTTCCCTGCCTCTCTAAACCAGTATAAAATTAGGTGTTTTCTTTGCATATTCTAGTCTGCCCGCAATCGTTGAACGCAATTCAAGGAGCCCTCGGAACGGTTTGTGAAGCCGTTGATCGAGTTATGGCATCGACTCGACCCGTTATTGCGAAAGAGGAAACATTACTACCTCAGGATACAGTGAAAAGAGATCCTATGCAGCGTGCTTTTGTCGCCATACGCCCGCCAGGCCATCACTGCGGTGAAGATACTCCTTCTGGCTTTTGCTTCGTCAACAATGTTGCAGTTGCAGCCGCTCAGGGTCAGTCCAGCGATCCGAACGTGAAAGTAGGGTATTTAATGTCTCTGCATTCCAGCACATCTACAACATGGTGTCCAACGAGTAGTGATCTTCGACATTGACCTCCATCACGGTATGTCAGTGGGCGCCACACAGTTGAAATGCTTTTCTGATAAATAGCGGCCAGGTAATGGCACACAGTCAATTGTTTGGCAAATTAATGAAGAAACTTATCGCCAAGTACTTGAGAAGGACGCTGGTGGTTTAGACTCAAAAACAGGACCACAGATATTTTATGGCTCAATTCATGATATCTTGTCCTTTCCATGCGAAGTCTGCGCTTCTCAGTATTATTTATCTCGCTATGCTCATTTTGATTGTGTAGGATGGGAAAACAGAGCTAGTCCAAGCGGCATCCGTTTCAATTCACAAATCTCACGGGCAGTTCATCGAGAACGTCCATCTTGAGCCATATACTTCTGAAGAACAGTTTTGGGATGTATTATACAGTAGTAAATACAACAGGCTGCTGAAGAGAGCCGAAGACTTCCTTGTTGATACAGGCGGACCTGGGGATGATGTACTTGTTTTCATTAGGTAAGCTCTTCTCCATTGCTAATTTTTGGAGACTGACTCGATAAGATAGCTGCGGCATGGATGCGTGTGAGCATGAATATGAATCCATGTCTCGCCATAGACGCAATGTGCCCGTCTCCTTCTATTACCAATTCACTCGCGATGCTTGCTCGCTCAGTGATCGGTTTGCTGGAGGAAGAATAATAAGCATACTCGAAGGGGGGTACAGCGATCGAGCTCTCGTCAGTGCTACAATGGCACATATATCCGGGCTCGTAAGCGCACATAATCGCAAAATTGAAGACAAAGTAGACAGAACGTGGTGGAACGTTGACAATCTTGCAAAGGTCAGTACAATCCACTGTCGAGCTATTCATAAAATGACTCAACAATGTTTAATAGTTGGAAAAGGCGACCAAGCAACGTAAAGGCCCCGGAGGTAGGAAATCTCTGCAAAATAACGAATTTGGCGAAAAGTGGCTGGAACGAACTGTTTCAATTTTGTCTTCCGTGGACACAGGGGCTATGACGCGCTCTTCAAGGTCTAGTGCTCAGCCACCGAGTTCATCGTCAATGACACTGCGCAATCGCAATAGGAAGGGGAACGAAGTGACAGCAATTCCGAACCCGCCGGCTTCTCGAGCCAACCAAGCACCATCCGCCAAAATTAGGACGAAAGTCACGAAAGCGCCGGAGTCGGTTTCTGCTGGGAGTACGAGTGATGGCCACGTAGATGATAAAGGAAAAAGAATCGAATCAAACGCAAACAGTCAACAGGCTGGAACGATGAAGAAGCCTCGTGTGTTCCTACGACTCCCTGAACAGTGAACGGGACGCACAAAGTGATTGAACAATATACCCCTTGTCGTGAAGATACCCTTCTTGCCTTGTATTATAGCTTTTGCCTCATTCAGCTCCTCTGATTGTGCCTTGCCATGTTTCTCGAGTTCATTATATATCAGCTGTCGCTGATGACACGACGATGATGAATTTCAAGAAATCCTTCTCTCAGTCCCAATCTAAAGCCGACGAATATGGTCATGGCAATCAAATGCGGAGTCGGCATCGGTGCGCCCCAGGAAAACGACCGGTCGAATCGTTTGTTGTCTTACCTCATGCTGCACCTTTTTGAGAAATCTGTTGTCTGGGTGGACGTTAACAATTGTGACATTAAAGACAGCTTCCCAGAATCTTCTTCATATTTGCTGAAGTCCTTTTTCTTTTTCTTTTTGCGGAGACCCCCTTGTGTGACTTATCTTCATGAAATGAGCTTACATGTACGCGTGGGTCGATAGAGGTTAGAGGTTTAAAAAAAAAGTTGGACGTTCAGGGGATTGAACCCTGGACCTTATACAACTAAGGAGCTGCGCTTTTTGTGCAGAGCCTGCAAAGCATACGCGCTACCACTGCGCTAAACGCCCATGTTTGGTTCTGTTGGGAGCCCATCCGAATCCCGCTCCGTCTCGCATCTGAGAAATGCTACTTGGTATCTACGGCAACAATGAGCCTCTCTTCGTTCTTGCTGACCAAGGCGGAAATTCAATATGGGAAGGCGGTGGATGAGGAGTTGGACAAACTTTTCAAGTCAAAGGTGAGTGGAAGTTTTATTGTAGTAGAACGCTGAAACAAAGGGGATTGTTGCAGTCATTTGTAGCGCTTTCGAGGGAAGAGGTTAAAGCGATCAAATCTGAAGGTGTTACAAGAAAGAAGAGAAAGTTGGATTACGAGGAGAAAGTCAGTTCGTCGGATGCCGCAGTTAAGAAGGCAAGAAGAGTCACCAAAAGCAAGGGGAGAAAACAGAAAATGGATAACGACCATGAGGCCAACAAAGTGGCGCGTTCACGGAGTGATTCAGGCAGCGACGAGTCTACCGGTGAACTGGATAGCTCGGAGGACGAGGACGATGCATTTGACCCGAGTACAATCGTGCATGAATCTCTTCAAAGACACGGGAATTCAGGTAAATCCCAGAAAGCAAATTCAAAGAAAAAATACGTGCCCCAAGACGAGGCTACCGCACAACGAGACCTGCGTACCATCTTTGTAGGAAATCTGAGCATTGAAATTGTGAAGAAACGGGTATGCTCCTCCCAACCACTATTTGGCATGTTTGGTTAACTTAATTGCATAGCCGCTTCAGAAACAACTGCGAAGACACATCCTTTCTGCTGTTCCAACAGCCAAAATTGAGTCTGTCCGATTTAGATCAGTCCCGTTCCAAAATCCCACAACCAAACTTTCCGCAGCAACCGAAACACCTAAAAAGTCTCATGGCAAGGAAGGACGGGTGCGTGACCAAGCTCGTGCAGCAGCATGGCGCCATTCTCGGGGCAAGGATGACACGACTGAAGGGATGAATGACAAGAATTTCCTTACACCAGGTCAAAAGAAGAAAATCGCATTTATCAACCGCGAATTCCACCCTATAGCTGATACGGTGCACGCATACATCGTTTTTGCTCACCCCATACCAGATCCTCTTCCCTCTACTTCGTCTTCTACCTCTCCTCTCCCAGGGCCACATAAAGAAGTTATAGATCCATACGAAGCTGCTCAAGTTGCCGCCCGCCAATGCGATGGCACACTGTTCATGGACCATCTTCTTCGCGTTGATGTTGTTGGCAAACCATCTACAGGCAAATCAGTCGCAGATGTCAAGTCGACCATGTTTGTCGGCAATTTGGACTTTGCAACAAAGGAGGAGGATCTGAGGATGTTCTTTGAAGATATTATTTCGAAGGAGAAGGGAGGACCTCCACCTGAACCAGATGGAGGAAAAGAAGATGGTGCAGGAAGTGAAATGAGTAAAGCGCGAGCGTGGGTCACCCGTGTGAGGATTGTGAGGGATCGAGAAACCCAACTCGGGAAGGGGATTGCATATGTTCAATTTGCGGTACGATTATTACCGCCTTTTTCATTCAATTTCTAGTTGATAGCATAATACAGGACCGAGAATGCGTCGATGAGATCCTTGCTCTCGAGGATGATAAACTCAACCTTTCCAAGCGCAAGTTACGAGTTCAGCGTTGCAAAACTATGCCAGGATCGTCCGTGTCCGTGAGGCACCTCAGGGATAAGAAATCCGAGGCGGAGGCACAGTCGCAGTCGAAGTCCAACTCGCAGCCCCGTTCCACTGGTATTAAACGAAGTCAGCCCGCCCAATCTTCCATGCCTAAAGGCGACCCCAAATTCGGCGAGAAATTGGTTAACATGTCCAAAGAAGAGCGCAAAAAGGCGAAAGCCGCAAACTCGGATCGTGTCGCGAGGAGATTGGCAAAGAAGCGGGCAAAAATGACGATGGATATAGGTCGTATGAGTGAAGGCAAGAAGCATGTCAGAGTTAGGAAAAGGACAAAGGATAAGGATAAGACTGGGAAGGATAAGAAAAGCAGAGTCAGGAGCGAGAAGAGCATGGCGAAGCTGAACACCAAAAAGTAAACATTATGATGATGATGATTAATTTTAGATGACTTCGATTCCTGTGAGCAGACCAAGTTGGCGAACAAAAGTAAATAAGGTACAATAAGAAAACAGAGCTTAGTGACAATCATAGGACGACACGTTCGGGTAATTTAGGACAAGTTAATCACTCTTTTTGTCCTTTTTTTCTTTCTTTCCCTTCTTTTTGTCTTTCTTTTCTTCCTTGTCTCTGTCCTTGTTCTCGTCTTTCTTTTCCTTCTTGGGTGAGTCGGCCTACGATTCCATCAATTAACCTGATCAAAGGAAACCAGGGTTACTCACCTCAGCAGCCTCAGCCTTGGCCCGTTCCTTCTTGGCCTTCCTTAGCGCCTTCTTATCTTCTTTGGATAACTTGGCCTTCTTCGCCATCGGCTCGTCGTTCTCATCCTCATCGCCATCCACAACCATATCACGGCTCTTCCGCTTCTTCTTTTCCTTCTTGAGACCCGGACTTGGTTCGAGCGTCGTCAACGCAGGTCCCGTGGCATCCATATCCATATCCTCATTCTGCTCCAAAGCTAGTCCCTCCAACACTTTGCGGATCACCTCCGCATTCTTGGTTGGTGGTTCACCTTTTTCGAAAAAGTTGAGCCGTTCTTCCACTTGATCGCGTAGAGCTTCGCCGAATTTAGGAGTTGGATTATCTATGAGTGCGAATGGGTCGGAATGTTAATTTGACGGCACACTCTAGCAGGTGGAAGGCATACCGGAATAGCAGTCTATGCGTGCAGCAATAGAACATTTGTTGGCTAAGAATCGAGATATCCGGCCCTTGTGTTTGGGTCCGGCACGACCGATGAAGGAGGAGTGATACAGCAGGCCGTACTACACAACGCGCTGAGTCAGTAAGAGGTATAGACGCAGAATAAGTTACCATACCTTGGGTGTGTTACCCTTTGTCTTCAGGGCTCGAAACAACGCCTTTTCCGCACCGAGAATCTGTACCGTGCTGGCCGGGTACTTGCTCAGATTTGTCAAACTCCCTGCATGACTGATTAACCGTGCGCCAATACGTTCGCCCAGCAAAGCCGTCAAGCTAGGTGCAACCTGGTTCATCTTTTCGGAGAGATATGATACGAGTGATTTTCGATATTCGCTCAGTGCTATAACGCGAGATGCGAATGACGAAATGTTAAGCATATCAATTTCTGACAGAGAAGAACCCATCGAGCCGCGGGCCACATCTAGGATGTTTTGCGCTAGTACCGAATCGTCACCAATGAGAGTGGTAAGATCTGGTAGTTTGTCCTCGTTTAGAGTCTCCTTGTCACCAACAAACTGGCAGACGCGCGCATAGAGCTGGTTATCTGGTACGAGCTTGACGAGTTCGGGAAAGTGGAACCCGTACCATTCGCGTATCCGCATCGAGAACAGGTTAACGTCTCTATCGAGCTGGTCTAGGAGGGCGATAGCTTGGATGATCATGTTGTCAATCCGGTTGACGTTAAACTTGACCTTGGCACGCGAGTAAGAGTGTCCCAAGCCAAGCTGAGCTTTTTTGAGGTCATCGGTTTGGAGTCCTCTCAGGAGTTTAGATGCGTGCAATCGGATACCGCGGAGCACCTCGTGTGCACGTTCAGACACTTCACAGTTGACGTTTAGTGCACTTTTGATGTTCTTCGCAAGCAAAGGGTCTTGGACAGCTAATGTGATAGGCGACTTCTTGGACGTTTTGGCGAGATTCAGTTCAAGCAAGGCCTTCAAGTGGTCATTAACAATCCCTAACGTGCAAAATAAAACTTTGTCAACACAAGACACACAAGCGAGAACTTAACACCAATCACCCTCCGAAATATCATTAACATTCTCTAATGCCTGCGCAGTACTTTTAAATGGCGAAAAGCTCATTAAGTTGACCATCTTCCCGAACTTGGCCAGGTCCTTTATGGATTCCTGGACGGCGAGCGTTTTGGCACCGATGTTTTCCACAAATTTGACCTCAAATATGGCATAACCAGAGGCAGATTCAAAAAGTGCGTGAGTCACCATGATATGATGATGGCTCGTCGTCGCGAGCGGCCGATGCGTGACGCCGACGTCACATTGTCACACTTCGCGCGTAAATATTTTTGGGCGCTCGAATCGTCCTGGGAAACCATCCAGTAGAGAGTGCGTGCTTCATTTCCGTCGTTTTTGGACGTTTTCTATGGTGTTCCGATTCTTAATGACGGACAGAATTGCGTTGAAGCTGACCGGATCTCCTAGATCCCAAGAGA
Source organism: Amanita pseudoporphyria (assembly GCA_003316615.1). Lineage (NCBI taxonomy): Eukaryota > Fungi > Basidiomycota > Agaricomycetes > Agaricales > Amanitaceae > Amanita > Amanita pseudoporphyria. The sequence continues at coordinate 13,450 of QFEO01000494.1, forward strand.
TCAGACTATTGCAGGCAATTCCTTCGTACGCTTAGGATGATAGATCGATTACCAGGAAAGGCACCTATCGAACTAAATAAAGACTGGTCTCCGTGTATTCTATGGATCGCAAAAGACGTAAAGCGCGATTCAATATCTCGACAAAAATAAAACAGGCACATGTCCACACTATTCAACAGCTGTGTTGCGGTGCGATATAACTGTGAGTTTACTGTGAGTGCTCTCTATGTAGCGGGTCATGCAGCGGGTCAGACTGTGGCGCTGACGCTAAATTCATATGCAGAATTACTAGCAAAGCTACTCCGCATCCGTCATCGTGCATTGGAGTGACAACGTGTTAATAGCACGACTTCTGGTGCATGGGTAGGTCAACCCCTGTTCATCCGCTCTGGATACGCACGTTGAATGATTCTACCCAGCCTTATTTCCGCCCTGATCGCCTAGTCTCGAAACATTCAGCAACGTTTATTAGTTTATTATTGGCATGACTGCTATGCTCTTGCATCGTTACACGGAGATGATCAGAACAAAACGAAAACTTGGTTTAAAATATTATTGATAGACTTACCATCGATATGTACATCGGTAATCTGTGTTCTCGAAGTCCCCAGGGGATCCGTGTCGGCAGTGGATATATCTGATAAAGCTAAAAATGAGCATCTTATCCGCCTTCGATCAACAAAAAGTCACATTGAGAGAAAAACCCCAAAACAGCTGAGCAGTGAGCAGAGTAAGGAAGCTAAACCTGACATTCGAGGGGCCCACCCCAACGTGTTTCTATTCGACACGGCAAGAGAAAGCTTGTAAGCAACAACGCTGACGGTAGAACACGCGCAATGCGTGAGGCGTATCACCCAAAACTCAGGGGAGTCGATCGATCAGTTGTAGGCGCCTATGGTGCATAGATCATGATTATCCCTTTAGTAAAGGGGCTACACGTCATCGATTGTGACGGCCTCGCCTACAGAATCGTTCTTGACAAGCGAGGCCACCCCTTATCTCACCGGTCAGAATGATTACCGTGTTTGTTTCAACAATACCATAAGGTATCCAGGATCGGGGACGGCCGTGCTTGCCGGTGACGAACCGGGAAGGCGGACAATAATAGAATGGCTAGTATACAATGGGTGCAACGACGATTACCAACTGGATGCTGTACGATTGACGGGTCTGATGTCAAAAGATAACAAGGATGCTACGCGACAACATGCATGGTCCCCCAGTGGAAAATGAGAACAAACGTCGGCGTGAGAAGACATACACTTTCAGATCAAAATGTCATCAAAGCAGGCCACTTTAAATCAGGACAGATGCCTCGTGTTGTCCAGCCAGGCTTACGGCTCATAAACTGATCTTAACTGCAGGTTTAGGGCCCCCCAGGGGTTCTCTCGCCTCCTGGCTCACACTTCATAACCCCTTTCCCGCTGCGGCTTTGAGGTCTTAACTAAACATCGAGCACAACACTGCGCAAGCTCTGTAGCCTCTATACTATAATAATCAGCTCCTGATCGCCACATCGCCCTATCTACGGCATCTCGCTTACGACCATTATTCTTTACGACGGATACGATTCATTTTATATAACTTCGCCACTCGACCTCTGCATCTCGTTATCCCAACTGCATGTTAGTGATGAGGAACCTCATGGACAGATTCAAGGCGCCCAAGATACGCACAAGGCCACTACCAGATCACACTGATGAAAAGATCGCAACCCAGTCTCGGGATTATGCACAACGTCCATTGCCTATAATCCCGATTGCTCCAGCACCAACGTATCCAAAAGCTCAACTGCTGACACAGTCGCAATCCCATCAAGCGCCTGTTCAGGCGCCCCAGCGTAGTAGGACCGTGTCTCAAGGCGCTGCCCCCCGTAGTATG
>QFEO01000498.1:0-15594 GCA_003316615.1 Amanita pseudoporphyria
GGAGGAACGTATTCTTGCAATGCGAATACGGTAACATATGGAAATTAGTAACCTTGGCCCACGATCATACACATACGATTCGTCTTGTATTGGTACTAACAAAGGTATAATTGTTGATATCAAATATCCGGTAGCGTCACAAGCAGTCCCATCTAGCGCATAACAGAACGTGTCGTCGTATACAACAATAAAAGGTACATAGTTGGCGATTGACCCGAATATAAATTTGATCCTAGAACAAGTAAGGAACAATAACGGCGGCAAACGCACTAAGAGCCGCTGCGGCAGAAAGGTGAATAGCGCCGATAGCTCCAGACGTCGGCTTGCTGCTACTCGCGCTCCCACTCGCGCTCCCACTGTGAGTGGCATTCCAGGAGTTGTTGGTCAACGGACCCGTAATAGTGGTGTTCAAGAGCGGAATATTAGTAACGTTTACATTGGTGTAGCCAAGAGCAGATGCGGCAAACTCGAACACGTTCGAAAGGGTAGTATTGGCATCACCACGGTTCAGGCTCCCAAGACCCCAGTTGAGTTCTACAGTGCGAAGAGCAGAGTAGTGGGTGTAGAATGTGTTATCAGTGGTGTTCTTGAGATTGTTAGGGACAGCACCACCAATAAGGCAGGCCCACACTTGATTACGAAGTTTGTAAGACTCGCTCTCATCAAATGTGATGAGAACGAGCGCATCCTTCATGAAAGTGGCATTAGCGAGGGTTGAGCTCAAAAATACGTCAAGCCAGTTGCCGGCGAAAGTGCCATTGGTATTGTGGCCATCATTGTTGATATTGGGAGTATAGAAGGAGTAGGCGGCAATGTTGTTTTTAGCAACATCTGCTTTGAATAAATCCGCTGGAAAGAGCAGTAATCATTATGGGGGACGCTTCATGGAACTAAGAGAAAATAGTTACCAGAAACAATATTTGCAGAACGGGTCTGGTTGAGGCCAATATTGTCAAACAACATGGCAGGGTTGTGTTTGCGGACGTAGGTCCCATTGTTGGCAGAGTAGCCTGTCCAGCCTGCGGCCGGTAGATCCTCGTTGTACGCCTTCCAAGTCAAACCTTTTTTTTCAAGCAGGTCAAAGATTGATGACTCATTGGCTGGAATATTGTAGTACGCGTCGTCGTTTATCCCAAAGTTGGAACCAGCAACAGCAGCAACATAGTTGGGTTGAGACGGATGCGTAATGGCATTATAATTCGTCAGAAGAATTCCCTGCTCGGCAACCGCGGTGTATTGAGAAAGAGCATTTATAGTATTGTAGTCCTGGTTTTATCATTCAAAAAATGTCGCTCGGTTATGTCAACCACGACCCTTACCTCGTTTTCGAACCAGATTTGCAAAAAGTACTTGAAGACTTTCCCAGCAGGCGCACTGGGAGCATTCGTGTTGTTGGAAATGACCGCAGTGGCACTAGGGAATGCTGAGATGATCACAGGACTGCCCGAGATGAAAGCAGATGTCGGGGTTTGTGCTTGAACAAGCGAGAACGCTGAAAGTGCGCAGAGGATGGTAATTTTCAATTTTTGCATGGTGGTTCGAAAATCAACGTGAATGGACATTCTTACTCGGAAGCTAGTATATATACTTTTACGCACTGGGTAGTCTGCAATTCAAACTCAGAACGCGCCAGCCGTGGTCGTGTGATCTATGAAATGTATGGAATATCGAATTTGCTGTTATGGCAGTGTTACTTACTGAACTTATCATTAAACACTATGGGAATGCTAGGATACCCATACACAAGGGTTACGATTGCATGGAAGCTCCTCGACTTTTTTTAACGGATGTCAACGCCTGAGGTGCGGAAATAGTTATAGTACGTCCGTGTCCCGAACAACTTACCATCTGCATTAGGACTAGAATGGCTGCTCGTTCGCAGTTCGCTTCAGTTTCCACTTTGCGAGGTGAAACGCTGCTTTCTTCACATGACTTGGAGCGAAACGTCGCGCCTGAATGAGTCATTTGCTAGAAACGAGTTTTCCATGCAGTCTCGTAACGCTAGCATGAACACATGTGTTGACATGTTAACATTTACCCTTTCGTCCGTCACGCGCACGCGTCACCAGTTCACCGATCAATCGATCATCAATCACCCGTCACATGTCACAGCTACTTCTCCCAGTGCAATTCATTGAGAGCCCGCCATTTACCTGGGTTGTGCAGAGAGGAATGAGAATGCTAGCGCAACCCTCAAAGCATCGTCGCTATGAAACATGTACATTTATTTCTCCGGAAGCCAACGTCCGATGAACAGTTGACCGTACTACGAAAATATTTTTCGAAGATGGTAATAAACGTCAAGGGGCCACATGCCACGATTTAACCTCTATGCGACTGCACCTCATATGCCTCATAGTTGATCCTATCTGCCAGTGCTGCAGCCCAACACAAATAGAGTGACCGTCTGGAGCTTGTCCGCTGGTAAGAGCGGGATCAGAGCGGAAGCGATTGCCTACCTCGGATGGCAAGCTGTAGTATCAGGATCGTCACTCAATATACATATATCGCTCTGTAGAGGCAAGAACTGTGTTGATGACGCTCGAGTACGTTTTTCTACTAGCTGCTGACAGATTTAGGCAAAACCCTCATACATACATCTTAAATGCACATTATTCTCGCATCTTAGATGAATTGCGGTTTTCCTGAACACTGAAATTGCGAAAACGCTGGTGCAAAAAAAAAGACGCGCATATTTTAAACGAGTACATTGCCTGAATAGTGGATTCTCATCTAGAAATGACTTAGGATACGGTTTGGGCGTAAACAAGGGATCTGGATACTCCTTCGAGCACGCGATTTAATTTACGTGACCTACGAAATATTTATAGAAGACTCTACATCGACGCTAGGTGAAACCGACACTGAACCTAGGCCAGATTTAGTCTGGGGCCGACACGCCCACGAGGCAGGCAAGAAAACTAACTTTTATCCTTCTCAACTTTTTCCAAAATGCAAGTCAAAATCTCTCGTACATCCAATTGGCCGGATACGGTTCTTCTCGATAGCAATGACAAATTTTGGTAATGCAATATACCTTCTCATACCCGTTTTTGGCAACTTTACGGCTTGTAGGGTCCCCATACCGGGCTTCTGACCGATAGCCTGAACACCGAACAATGCCCGGCATTTTAGAGATCACCAATTTGTCGTAACTAGTGAAGCCATTTCGACAAAGATAGTAGCTTTTCTACAATACAACAGTGTCGGATGTACAATGTTCAACGAGCCCCTTCAAACATCAAATCCAATAGCGTTCCAATATCCCTTCGTATCTTCCCGCACGGCAACGAATGCTTTGACATGCTTTAGGGCACAGTCGAGGAACTCAGCTGGAAACCATTCATTGGCATCCAAGCGGTGACTCTCGTTCACCATCGCCAGCAGCTCTTCGATATCTCGAAAGTCCTCCGATATCTTCAATTTTACGTGCCGCCGCTTATCGGCTACATGGTCATACCATCCCTGCACCTTCATTAGTAAAAGCGGCAGGAATGGCATGACCGGAAGGTCGTTCTTAATCTCGATGAGGTGGAGAGGAATTTGCGGGATATTCAACAACCCTGGTATCAGGATGTCGACTTTACATGATACTCCTGGTCTAACCGTGAACCATAGGACGTGGAAGGTGTTTGCTGGGTTTTTGGAAGGGATAAGATAGAATCTACTGTCGGCGGCAACGAGTTTGCGCTTTATGTCCTCTTTATCATGGTCAGTGAGTACAATGACATCGACATCCTGTACAGTGCTTGGTTAAGTTATGTATGTTACCCAGTCCATGATCGTCACGCTCACGTTTGGGATGCGCTTTTTCATTCCCCATGCAGCGCACGCAGTACTGCCAAATAGGCAGCAGCTGAAGCCATTATCCCTCAGGATGGCCACTGTGCGAAGTGCGACACTTCTGATATTTTCTCTTGAGAGCAACATTATGGAAGCACGAGGATTGGACAACTAAGGTTGGAACAGGAGGGGTCTGCAACCCGAAGTACTGTGACTGCGGAATTAGATGCGTGCAAGATTAGAGTTAGCCGCTGGTTTATCGTCATTCCATCAGTGTGGCCACGACAAGCGCTGAATAGATTTGTATCACACTCCCAAAAATTATCGTAAATGGTAGAATTTATTTCGGTAGTACAAATTGGCACTACATTTCAAACATTAAATCCCATACTTCTGAATGAGGGGATTGTATGCGGATATCTATACGCATACCTTCTGACCAGCTCCTCGGAACGCTCGATGAACCACCTTGGCAACCAATAGAAGTGATCAAGGTGATCTTTCTCGTCCAGCATATCCAATAAATTTTCGATATCTTCATAACTCTGGGGCACCTTTTCTCGAAGCCAAGGTTCACTAGCTATGCGATAATCCAGCCAGCCTTGCACTTTTAGCACGACAAGAACAAGGAATGGTATTGTAGGTATGTTATGGGTGCCAGGATAGGCGACTTTCCGTTTGGGTATTCCGGGTATGTGAAGTTTATCAGGGCCTGAAGTGACGATATCTATTTTGCACCGTTTACGTAGACGATACGATAAATTGAAATAAAGGACTTTGTAGTCGTCGGAATGCTTGGCATTCACGAGGGTAAATCGATCGGACGATTCAACAAGACGAGCTTTGATCTCTTCTGGATCATGGTGTTGGCCAAAAACGACAATGTCTAAATCCTTACTCGCCAAGATTAGATCAGACTCAATCGAGCGAAGACAACCCACTTTTGGAACGCGATCCATGCCCCATACGGAGCATGCAACACTGCCAAATACGCAGCACCTGTAGCCAGCCTCATTGAGCTTCTCGACTGTTCGGCGCGCGACCCTCTGAATTTCTTTCTTGGTTAATGACCAACGCATCTTATTATGACATAAAAGATAAATCGACGGTCGCTATGACATACAAGGGACGTACCGTGTTTAATGGTAGATAATCGGGCTATAAGCGACACACAGCAAGTGAGCACAAGTGCGGGTTCAACTTTAAGAACTCATGGTGTCCGCGTGATAATAGCGCCCTGCGCATGGGCCATCATCTTTGTTTGGAAAGACAAACAGTTATCAATCTTATCAAACCAAGGCGTAGTACAGCAAAGAAATTTGGCCTAAAAAACGTAGTCATTGAAAATGCCGACTGCCCTTTGATAGGCCAGATGACACTGTTGGTTGAACTTCCTGGCATACCCCGAAGCAAATTGTCGCCTAGGAGCAGTTTCTATGGTCCGATCATATTTATCCTCTTGGAAATGTCTACTTCCTTTCTTCGTTTCTCTGGTTACGAAGTGGCGCCATTTTTCAAGATTGTGAATGACCATATTAGGACATCGCCGATCAAATTAGTTTTGCCGTGCCCTCTTCACGGAAGTCGCGGTATTCATCGGGGTAGTGAAAGATGTTGCCGATCAAAGGCACCAAGCTACCTATAATTGAAAACCGGTCTGTTTTAGCTGGTCTATTCACAAAGAGTGGGCGTACGGAGAAACAGGATGATAAACTCTTTTGAAATATTCTTCTCCGTTTTGACGAGGCTTTTGTCAAGGCCTTCCAACAAGACGGAGACGGAGAATGGCGATACACTTTGAGTGAAACCCCTAGAATCCTACGTCTCTTGATTCTACGCCTCTTGAAATGATCTCATACGATGCATGAACCGCTGAATGTAACGCGTATGACAGAAACCTACATTTAGTCTACTCAGTGCTCGCACATATGTTGATCGTGGCGTACTGCGGTGAAAGCGACTTGGCATTGCACTGTCCGAAATCGCCGTGAATTAAGGAAGCCGACGGAGTTACAACCGCTACATCGCTTCATGCTATCAGGAATGGAAGGTCTTGACGTTGCCGGGGTTTGCCGCGCATGGCACATCCTTAGGAAACTGGGGTTACAATCAATCTCCGTCATTCATTCATGTTATGTATTCCATGTTTCTACGATTGTAGAACATCCTTCTCAAGGGTCATGCAATTGCCGCAGTTTCGCCTATCAATGACTATACATATGACGCTTCCAAATTCTCATGACTTCAGCATCAAAGCACGTTAGGGAATCATCATACGACAGTTCCTCGTATATATTCTTGCGTTCAAGCGATAACCATTGCCTGACGATCACACCCCACATGGCCTTTCGGTGATCATCGGGGACACCACACGTTTTTGCTGACTGTTGAGACAATGGTACCCCCTTGCCCTGAGCTAAAGGGCTACAATCCTACGTTAAGCTAACATGAACCGTTTTACTTAATATTGTGCATTCTCTGTTGTACACGTTATTCTGAAACCAGCCAAAGTTGGTCCTTTAAGCACCGGCGTTTGCCGAGATGCGACCTGGTACCGAGTCGCGTTACATTTTTGCCTGCCACCATGCGATCTGATAAAGATTAAAAACCGCGAGCCATGAAGACTTGTTACAAGTAAGTCGGAATTCAATCATTAAAGTTCGTTCGTGTCCTCTAAGGACCTCGCCGTCGGGTTTAAGGATAAGAACTTGACAATTTGTTTACTTACTTAGTAGTAGTAGCAGTAACTTGTAACCAAACAGAAAATTCGCGCTCATACTATGTGAAATGACAAAGAATGTACGTACACGTTTTTAAGACCCATTCGCAGCCCGGGTAGTCTTGATGTGGCCCCTTGAAACCATCTTCTGTATTCGCCGCTCGGCATATGACCGAGTATTAGTCTTTTTCTTCGAGTAGGTGTTGAATTAAAATACATCAGACACAACATAACGCATTGCTAAATATCCATGAATTGACACTAGTTAAAATAGACGAAATGACTGAAGCAGATCCACATCGCTAACCATCAGTGTCCCGAATATCAGTACACGCTCTCACACCGACCTCCAAGTCGTCCCCAACTTCCTTCAGAAAATATGACTTTCCTATGCTCGCCTTGCCTTTGGCGTTGTTGATAAGTAGTACATTTCTACCCCCCGCTCGCGGGGCCCTCAATTGCCTGTTCCACTCCAAAGTATCTTTACGAATCGTGCTCGTGTCGAAGCCCCGCAATCTGCTGTCAGAGGCCAGTTCGATAGTCTCGTTTGTGACCGAGACAAGTTTGTCGACTGTTTCATTTTCCATGATGCCTCGACCTTCCCTACACAACAAACAGCGCATACCTGTGGTCGTCTTCGAGCAGCCTACCCCATTCCAGATTCGACCTAGTACAAACTAACTTAACTCACAACCAGGCTATTCATAAAACTTAAATAGTAAGCAGATACAGTACATTGCGTCAAAGGGTACTACTACCAAAAAAAGGGAGACACATGCACACCGAATCACTTTATCATACGGTCCCAGCCGTTTAACATCAATTCCCGGCCGTTAAACATCGAATCCCATATATTCGAATGAAGGGGCTGTATGTGGAAATTCCTCCATGTACATGCCTACCAAATTCTGGGCATGATCTACGAACCGCCTCGGCAACCACGTAAACAAGCCTAGATGATCACCTTCATCCAGCATATCCAATAATTCTTCTATGTCCTGTTCATCCTGAGGTAGCTTGTCTTGAAAATCCCATCTTTTGGAAATGCGATGATGATGCCAGCCTTGCAGTCTCAAAATTAAGAGGACAAGGAATGGCATTACAGGAATGTTGAAGCCATTGGGGTATTCTACCCAGCGGACGGGTATCTTCGGTATGTTTAAAGTGCCTGGAACGAGGATATCTATTTTGCATTCCAAATATGGGGGCCAGTGGGCGTCGTAAAACAGCTTCTTATAGGGCTTATTGGGATCTTCAGGGTCCTCGAGACGAAACTGGGGGTTCTGCCCCGCTAGGTACCTCTTAATGGCCTCCGCATCCGTCTCGCCAAGCACCACAATATCGACGTCCTAGCCAACAGAAGATCAAGTTGAGTTATTAGTAAATGGCACTAAATTGAGATTTTCACCCCTGGAGTGCGACTCGTGCCCCACACGGAGCAGGCAGCACCGCCAAATAGGCAACATTTGTAGCCCCCTTCTTCAAGTGCTTCAACGGTTCGGCGTGATATCCTCCGAATGTCTTTCGTTGTCAACGACATTACCACTTAATCAAACACGATAACTTTGTTCATGACTTCTTCGTGAATAACGGTGCGTGTGGCGAGATCGAATAAATAAGGTACGTACAGAATTTAAAGGTACGAACTTGGCTTTGAATGCTGTTGGGAGATATGGTGCAAGAACATGAGGTGTAGTACTTATATGCACCGGCACGAGGCATCCTTGAGGACAAGGACAAACAAGTTTGGCTCTGAACCTTATTCTGCCAGAGAACCTTGACTGCAGTGCTCATTATGAGGTGAATAATGGTCGAATCCAATGGCTTCTATAGTACGAAAGATTACGATTGTATTGTTTAAATGCGTACCGAAATAGTACTTTGAGCGAATATTGCAGTTATTTAGAAAATCATACATACAGGATTTCGTATTTTGACGAGGGAAAATGTATTTGTAGACTGTTTTCCCTGGGAATTACCTCCTTCAGCACGTTTAATTTCACTGTTGGATGCTTCGATGGCCGCGCTGCTGGCAACCTTCTTTTGTTTTGAGCACTGTTTTATGACTTTCAAGATAAAAAAATCATATAAGCCGAGTAGTAGCTCTTCGACGTGGGGAAATAGCGGGATATATATAGTTAGCGCATTCATCTGAACAGATGGGCGTCATATAGGCGTGTTGTTCAGGAAATTTGAGAGCGAAGAAACTTACCAATTTATCGGATTATCTATTACATTCGTTTGGGAACGAAAGATATCCTGTCATGTCACAATGAATTAGTTTTTATCCAGCACCACTGGTGTTCGTTACACTAGGGAGAGACCGTACGTCATGGCGCATATATTTCATAAGCTAATTTTGTAGCAGCGCCCGTGCCCTGAATAGAGTTCGCATGCAGAAGGCCACGCCTGATGCATGATGAATAAAAAGGGCTCATCACCATGTGTTGAGGCTGGATCGATATTTTTGTTGCGTTTGAAAAGATATCATTTGGACCATAATATTGTGAGCCAATCTTCTCACCTTATGAGATACACCCGTAGATGCGATTGGCTCAGATGTGCACAAAAATAGCAGGTCGTGCGCGTGAGTATTATGTCAGTGAGTCAAGCTGGTCAAGCTTCAAGCTTCAAGCCTCGTGTACGTACCACGCACAACAAATGCAAACAGAAGAGCCCGATCACATCTTATCGCCGTCTGCCGTTCGTTCCGTTACTGCAGGTATTCGGGGAATTGATCTCGTACTGCAGCCATGCCACCAACAATTGTCAATTTTGATGGAGATGACAGCGACGATTATGTACGCTCACAATCGTCGTCCACCACGCGCTGACGCGCCCCCGGTTCACAGGTAGATTTTGGGCCAGAGGAAACTATGCTAGTATCCAATGGCACGCTAGATTATGCGAATAGTGGTGTTGGTACTTCTACGGACGAGTTTATCGACTTGACTGTTATCGAACACGATGAATCATCGTCATCCGATAACCAAATATTACAGGACATAGAAAACGTTCGAAAAGACATCGAAAAAATCAACGACGAGGTCGCACGACTGATTCGATACAAAATGCTTCGCGAGCACGATCTAAGGTCTTTGCAGTCGCGCCTACAAATGATGGATGGAAAAAGGAAACAGAGAGCCCTGCAAGAGCCCGATTACGAGAAGGGGCATTTCGACTGGTCGGAACGCTTGGTGGAGCAGATGAGGATCGTCTTTCATATTGAAAAATTTCGTTTCTGTCAACGGGGGTAAGCTGCCAACCTTGCAGAATCGCTTGCAGTGCCCATTTGCAACGTTAGTGTATGTAACGCTGTTATGGACAAACGAGATGTCTTTTGCGTAATGCCGACAGGTCAGTCCTTTTCGCGCCTCTCGGTGTAATGATAATAACTTCGACACGGAGGCGGTGGAAAGTCATTGACATATCAATTACCAGCGTTGATTCAGCCTGGTTGTACGTTGGTAATTTCTCCTTTGGTGGCACTCATTACGGATCAGATTTACCAACTACGCGAGAGAGGCAGTAAGTCCTCCCTTTTTTAATTGCGATACGTCATCAACGACAGTGTTTTCAAGTCGAAGCTGTCAGAATGACGGGGGGAACACAGTTGGACGAACGAGGGAGGATATATCGTCGATTATATGCGCTCGCAGATGATACTATTTCAGACAATGAGAGTGAAATAAAGCTCTGTTACGTAACGGTACGTCACATCGTGTTAATGTGTTTGTTGTTTTTAAACGATTTATACTTCAGCCCGAGATGATCAGCCGGAATAATAGATTTAAGGGCCTATTGACAAAGTTATCAGAAAGTAGCAAGCTTGGTGAGCTAGACCTATGGCGTAATTTCATGCAATTTATCTGCTGAGTAGCCAGAATTGTCATCGACGAGGCGCACTGCGTCTCGGAATTAGGTCATGACTTCAGGTGTGTATACAACAATTTACAGAGCTGCTGATCCAACTTATCTTGTGCTAAGAAAGGACTACGGTGATCTTTGTATATTACGCAAATACTATCCACGTGTTCCTATACTTGCCATCTCCGCCACTTGTCCTCCTCGTGTCCTCGGAGATGTCATTGAAATTCTTGGGCTGAGAAGCATCATTGGTCGTGCGTTTAGTGCCTATCACTGCAGATAGAATAACTCACAAATGCATATCAGAGGAAGATCCTAAAAGAACACTTTATTTTTCCTCTCCGCTTTACCGTAAAAACCTCCATTATAGCATCCTACCCAAGCCGGAGGGACAGAAAGATGCGATCAAAGTAATGGGGGAATACATCCTTGCCAGGCACCCCAAAGACAGCGGCATTATCTATTGCCATACTCAGAAGGTCGAGAAGTTTCACGCTTGATTGATCGGCTATCTAATTGATATATATAACCGGACAGGAGTCCGAAATGGTAGCAAAAGAGCTTCAAGTGTTTTCCAAAGGCAGATTAAGAACCGGTGTCTATCATGCGGGGCGAGAAGATACCCACAAGGAGAGACTTCATGATGAATGGAGGAGGGGCAATGTCAAAATTGTTTGTGCTACAATAGGTGAATATTATGCAGTCAGAAGATCGTTAATAGCGACTAACACTGTTTCGAGCTTTCGGCTTAGGTATTGATAAAGCAGACGTTCGATTTGTACTACATTATACAGTAAGCATGTGCATTTATTCTTCCTTTGGTAAATACATACCTGCGTCAATATTTAGATATCAGTGAGTGAAGCTTTTGCATCCATTCTTCTCTCACAGGCAATAGAAATCGGTCGAGTGTTACTATCAGGAATCCGGGAGAGCTGGTAGAGACGGGAAGGATTCGCATTGCATTCTCTTCTACCGCCCTCAAGACTGCCTTGGTCTATTTAGACTAACTTCAAGTCAAAAAGATGGTCGGGATAAGGGTAAGTTTCCGCCCACATCTAGCCCTACACATTCGATGACCCTACTCAGTGTTTGCCATGATGCGGTTTTCGGAGAACCTTGTTCGATGTCGGAAATTGCTTTTTGCGCGGTATGTATCCTGAGATTGTAATATGCGGAATAACCTGTTAAAATCTACATTTCAAAAGGTACTTCTCCGTTGCATCTCAGCTTGCGGTGTCTTCGTGGACCACCGAGGACGTTAATGCCTCAGACCCGTGTGGGCACTGTGACAATTGCACTCGACCTCCGGAGAGCATAGAAGAACGAGATGTCACTAAGGAAGCTTGGAAACTGATCCGTGTTGCAAATGCGACTGAGCGTCCTCTTACTCTCAAACAGCTGTCGAACCTCGCGAGAGGCAATGGCGGAGGGACGTACGAGCTCCCTAAAGGTGCCAAGGGCAAGATCAATTTGAGGGAATTGATTGGTGTACCAGTCTTGCTTAAAGGGATTGTACGTTGTTAAACACTTCATTTAAGTAACGATTGTGCTCAATTTTCTGTCAGGATACGGAACATCTTATCAGTCATATGATGACTGAAAAGTACTTCGTAGAGAAGGTGGAGCCCAACGAACATGCGATCAATGTCTACATAACTCTAGGGCCGGCATCACATAAACTACTTCATGTTGATCGTGAAAACATGCCAAAAGGTATTGTACGACATATATTCCGAAAACAAGTCAAACCTCCACGTCCGACGAGGCCCAAGACGAAGAAGGGTCGGGATGCGCCTCTGGATGCGAAGCGGGATAAAGGCAAAGGCCCGGAGCCTACCACTGAAATTGCGCAAGGAAAACGAAAACGACCTGAAATTGAATCGTCCGCGGACGAGGCGGATTACGAACAACTCGATTATATCATTTCGGATTGTGAAGTCGAAGAAGTGGAGAATAATCTGTTCGCTAATAGCACGATTGAGTTGGAGGACGAGGATGAAGACGAAGAAATGGATGTCACGTATGGCTTCTCTCATAGTATGTTGAGCGAGCCTCGTGCAGTCAAGAAGCGGCGGCACTATAACCAGACTTTGAATGTCTCCGACTACGTGCCAGATTCGGAGAGTGAGAAGGAACGGGAACGGGAGCGGAACGCAATTAATATTTCTTCTGATTAGGATTTTTTGATTCCCTGGGGTATATACCACGGATTATACGATAATATTTCCAATGAAGTGTATTAGATAAAGATAGCAAAAACACAGGATGCAATATTAAGTTATTGTAGATGTTGATTATGCGGGTCTAGGAACGTGATTGGGACTGCTTGAGTGCGGGACGTAAGGGAGTTTTGGGTATCAGCCGGTGGCCCATGTCGATCCGGACACCCTTCTCGTTCATCCAACCTTCACCATATTCGGGATAATCGTCTAGATCAGGTGGATATTCCTGTCCAGCAGGAGTGGGCATATAGATTCCGTCATTTGTCCATAATTGGTCTCTGTGAGCAAAGTCAATACCATCACAGTGGTACGAACGCGTGGGTACGTACCCTCGTCGATTGAACCACCCTTCCCTCCGTTGGGAAGGCAGAACAGGAGAAGGACAGATCAAGTTGTCATTCCAGCGTACACACCTCCTAGCGTACATCGCGGACTGAGGCAACGACCGGGCACCTGCATCCATCGGGAGGAATGGCGGCTGCTGCGGCACGTCGCCGTCCGAGTACCGTCTATGAGGTTCGGGTGCAACCGAAGTTGGACGGGAAGTATACGAAGTGGCGTAGCCGTTGTTGTTTTGTGGCCGGTCGTCGGAGTGTCTTCTGTGTGGCCGTTGGTAGATGCCTTGAGATTCGGCGGATACGACCATGGTAGGTGCTGGCTGGGCACCACGTGAATAAGAACGTGAAATTTGTTCACCTTGGGGTGCTGTTGGTCTGGCTAGGGGCACAAGCGACGGAGAGACGGTGACAGGGATATCAGGAGGCGCGATCGGTTGGGTTATTGAGTCTTTCCGTCTGCGATCGAACTCAAAGGGTTTTTCAGTTGAAGTTGGAGTTTGGGTGGGTGCACGACTAGAATTGTACTCTTGTCGCTGACTTGAGGGAGCGTAAGGTACGCGATCTTGAGTATAACCATGTCTAGACGACTTTTGCTTTTCCGCAGTTCGCTCATCACGCGAGCTACCACTCCTGTCATAGTTTGAGCTAGACTTCTTAACCCGCCCGGACCCCTCCCGATCACTAGCACCAGTATCGCCAGCATCACGCGACGAGCGTCCAGAACGTGTCCTGCTATCCTCCACAGGCGTCGTTGGCGCAACCGAGATAGAATTCCGCCGTGAAGGAGCTTGTCGACGATCCGCTGTTGGTAACACAGAACCTTCCACTTTCGGAATGAGCCGTGGTTCATGGTCATGTGGTGGAGACGAAGAACTGGTGCGCTTAACATCTTCAGCCGTAGCCGATCGCTGTCCATCTTTAGACCTGCGCGAAGATGAACTTCGCTTTACTCCCACAGTGTCGTATTCATCCGAGGAGTAATGTGCTGGTCCCGATCCCCCGGTTGTGGCCTGAGAACGTGAAGGGTCAACTTGTATAGATACCGAACCGCCACGTTCACGTCGTCGGTCATCCGTCATCACTTCACGTTTGGTCATGCCCTCGGGCGATCGCTGAACGTAATGCGTAACGATAACTTTCTCGGGGTGTGCCGCTCCATCGGATGAGGAATACAAACGTGGAGGTATAGGCAATGGACGGGAGTACGTGCTGTCTGGGTCTCGTTCACCTGAACGTCGGGAGCGCGACGAAGGCTTGTTCTGCTCGACAAACGACGATTGAGGGCTGTTCCCTGGAGTGGGAGGAAGCCTACTTTCATCCCATTCTTTCAACGGTGGAAGGAAGTCATCGGGGTACCGAGAAGGAGGAACAGCCATCCGAGGTACGTTAGTCCTGTAAACGGTGTTGTTGCCATCTTTTCCGTCTGGTGAGTACCGTAAACCGTTATCACGATAGCTCGAGGAGCGATGAAGCTCTTCTGCATATTGTATTTGGGCTGGGCTACTCGTTAATGGCCCATCCGTGTACGTCTGACGGCTTTCAGATTGGCGTGGTGTAGCAATTGGTGTTGGCATCCTGGTGACGGACGGTACGATGCCTGGTACAGTAGTACTATACTCTTTGACTAAAATTGATTCCGACTCTCTACCGAGCGAACCGTAGAAAGCAGAGGTGGCGGCGTTATATCCAGCATTGACCTTTGCTAGTTTATGCACTTCGTCCTCAGATTCGGTGGACAACACAGACTCTGCATAGGCTGGTCTAGCGGCTGTACCACTTCCATTGCCAATACCAGCGACAGAAGTATTAGTGACGATGGCTGGAGCCATGTTTTCGGGTCTTGTTTGATGAAAGACGGGATGCCTTCGCGAATCAACTGCAAAGCGAGCGTTATCATTGGACCCTGACCGAATAGAAGGATCTGGATCTGGCATGCTCATGTGTGGCGAGGTATACCCAGAGTCTGTGCGGTTTCGGAAACCGTTGACATGTTGCTGGGGAGAAGATGCAGGGGTGGATGATATAGTCGTAGGGCGGCTTCCTGAATCCACAGGGGTCGTCGGCCGTGAATAATCTGAGTCAAAATCGGCAGGATCAGACATGGATATGGATGTATCCTCAGAAACGATGAGCGAATACGTTGAAGTCGGGGTAGCGTTCATAGGAAAATATTCGTCATAATCGGGTGAGTAGACATCAGGCATTGATGAAATTAAAGGCTCATATATAACGTTGTCAGGAAGATAACGAGAAGGAATGAAATATTCGGGCGTTGGTTTCCGGTTGTCAAGGTTGTGTTCTGAATCTGGGAAATAACGAGGTGTGCGTGCCCTGTCGTCCGCAGTTGGAGTGCGCCCACCATTTGCATCGCGATATGAAGGGTTATGCCAATGCCGACTTTCGGATCGCGAAGAGTGGTAGTTGGAATCCACCTTGGCTGCGGCGGTGTAGGGAAGAGATGATATTATAGGCGCCCTAAAAACGCGGAAGGATGCTCCATCCGCATAATACTTGAAATGAATGAGCAAGATACATCATGTGGGCCTCCGACGAGTGTCATCACCTTTTTCTGAGCGGTCTGTGCAGACGAAATGGTGGGCATTGTAGTTGACCTTACTGTCGTGAACATGGTAAGCAGAGGTAATGCAGGGCGATGCTCAGC
>QFEO01000505.1:0-11875 GCA_003316615.1 Amanita pseudoporphyria
CTTCGCCGTCGCACCCCTGCACCAGTCTTGGATTTAGAGTCTTTAAGAGGTTCTGACGCCCTGTGAATGGACGTTTTCTTCTACGTGATAGTGTGCCCGGGTCTTCAGCCTACGGCGACGACGAATGTCAAGCCAACGGCACACCACTCCTTGATACACACTATGGAGCTCGCCGGCTCGAAAGGTAGAGTTAGGGCTGCCTAGCGGTCGCGAGTTTATTGTGTGAGAGCGAGAGTAATACTTTCGTGGTTATGTCAGAAGGCGCAAGTCACCCCCAGGCTCACACAGAGTCTCTGGCTGCTAACCCTACACAAGGGAAAAGCGAAGATGATGATAGAGCAGAGACGACCACGAAAGTGGGGATCGCCTTCTAACTACTACACTTATATACTACCGGTACAGAGTAAGGTAAACGAATGTAAAGAAAGACATGTGTGATAGGCATGTCGCATAGCCTCGCATAGCCATGTAGGTAAATAGAGGACCAAATAGAGGTAAAGAGGAGAACAAAGAGAACGGACCTCATCCGTAGCTGCGAGTCACAGACCGTGACCAACTTCCATAATGGGGGTTTGAGTATAGCTCGTCGTTAAGTCCGTAGAAAAAGCTCGGGTTCGTAACAAAAACAGTTAGGATACTTAGAATAGAAATGATCTAGACATAAGATGGAAATCAGTTCAAAAGATTAGTCAATAAAGATATGACCATCAACTATGATCATTCATATTCCACTTATCTAAACAAACTAGAAGATAGAATAATGTCTTTTAAACCAGTATATGATCTTAACATACATTATAACTGTCCAACATCATATTTAGGTTTAGACCACATCAGGAAGTCATTCTGATAAGACAATGGAGCAGATATCTAAAATGAATTCTGATATTTTAGCCAATAAACTTACAAAGCTGAAACAAAATCAGGGATATTCAATATCTGATAATGAGGAAGTATCTTCTTCAAATACTAATGAAGATATACAAATTATCATTGATCATATTGACATTGGAAATGGAAACACTGACAATGATGATAACATCTTGAATGATTATGAGCAGTGATACATGTTAAAATATTTTCTTATCTAATCTACTACTACATATAAATTATGACCATAAAAGTTATAATAAGTCTGGTAATATCAAGATTCATTAAATCCTGATCACAACAAAGTAGCAGTACATTGTGATAGTAGCATAGCAGAATATAAGAAAGAATTTTGCTTCTACATTAGAATCCTTCCAGGATTTAAAATGTAATGACAGTGATAGATAAGAAAGTGTTGTGGATAATAGATTCTGGGACTTTACATTATATCACAAATGATACAAATGACTTTGTTACTTGCAAAGCATTTGATGCCTCTGGAATCATATCTACAACTAACAAGAATTCTTAAGTGGAATTCTTAGAGAAGGTTATGTGTTTATCAAAACATAAAATCAACCTATCAAAATGATAGTATGCTATATTCCAAAAACAATTAATAAATAGTAGTTAAAGTACTGGGAAGTTACTACAATGTGGATTAACAACACAAGCAAATCAAGAATCATACTTACACTTACTTCTTATAAGCCATATGTTAAAAGTTTTACTCAAATGATGAATCCAATATTAATTCACTGGATAGAAACACAAAAAGTAAAACCAAAGCTTGTGGCCTATAGTGCTAAAATCTAACAAATGCTAATAATTAGCATAAATTGAATGGGACATCCAAATAAAGAAGGAATGACACATTAATGGATATGATGAACATATAAAAGGTGAACACATTTGTACTGGTTGTTTTTAAATTGAAATGTAAAGCAACCATTTAAAACTTTTGATAAACAATCTTCTAAACCATCAAATCTCTTACACACTGATCTTATGGAATTACCAATAATATTTCATAAACATAACAATGATATTAGAAGATTATTCATCATCAGCTCATGTTAAATTCCTTTCTATCAAATCCAATGCATTAAAAGCTGAAAATAGTTTAAAACAATATTGTAAAATACATAAGATCTGATAGAGGGGGAGAATTTATGTTACATGAATTTTAAAAAGTTTTATAATGACAAAGGTACACAATAACAGTTGCAATCACCTTATGCTCATCAACAAAATAAAAAGCTGAAAGACTAAATAGAATACTAAAGAAGGCTGAAGCTATGACATTTCATGCTGGTACTTCTAGAAAGTTTAGTTTTGAAACAGCTTCACATTTTTGTAACAGAATTCAATTAAAATGAACAAGTTGGTAAACACCCTATGAAAATCTTATGGGTAAAACCTGATATTCATTACTTTAAAATAACATTTGGATTAAGAGCATGGGTTTATAAGTATAAAAGAACAAAAGAAAGATTTTATACCTATGAAATTCATAGGATTACAACAGATTCTAAAAAGCTTTTAAATTTATGGATGATAACAATAAAGTTGTTATTCAACCACATGCTACATTTGATAAAATTACATTTCCAAGTATGAAGTTGCAAATACCATGAAGTTCTAGTCCTTAACCAGGTTTTATTCAATCTACTAATCAACAAACACTGTCTTTATCATTTAAACCTATAGAGATGATGATAAATCTCATTCAGGGAGAGATAATTCAGATTATGATTTTGATAGTAATTCTGATAAAGATATCAGAATATCCAAAGTATCTGATTAAGAATTTGATAAAAAATCTGATAAAGAAGATTCAGAAGACAATATTCCAGAATCTGAATCTGAATCTAATAAATCAGAGAATAATAATCAGATTTCAAAACCTGAATAGAAATTTTAATATATTGATGAAAAACCAATATCTGATCCAGTTAAAAGGAAACTTGGAGACAGATTAACTAAACTTGCTAGTAACTTTAAATCTCTTAAAGAATCTGAATCTAATTCAGAAAGACAAAGAATGTTAAACATATAAGAGATTTTAAAGCAAGAATACAGTAATCTAAGATTCAAACATATTCTGAAAGCAAACTTGATGAAATTCAGAATGAATTAACATCATTGAAACAGAATGTGATAGAAATGATTAGGTTCAACAAAATACCAAATTCTAATACTAATGTATCTAAAAGAACATTGATTGGAGTTAAATGGTAGATAAAGTTAGAAGTACAAAACCTCAATAACAACAACTTGAGAAGATCAATAGGCTCTAAAGAAAAACAAAATATCACATAAGGAAACAAGTAAAATTCATAATAAAAGATATCAAAGACAAGAAGGAATATCTATCTGTTCAAAGAAGGACAGATAGAGTTTCTATAAGAAGAATTTTACCTAATAATCCTTATGAAGATTGTTACCACTAAGCAAACTTAGTATGCTCAGTCAAGAAGTTCCCTGCAATAGGGATGAACTAAGACAATGAGCCCACTTGTCAAGAAGTGCTGCAACTAAGATCAAAGAGGATTGATAGCTGAGTGACTAAGATCGCTTGAGAGGCACTCAGGGAACTGATAAGAGTTGATCAGAACTCAGGATCAGATGTGAGCTTGAAACAAATAGATTAAACTTAAGGTACTACTGCTAGTACATGCTGTTTATATACATACTACTCAGAGTATGTATGTGTTTGTATATACAGTGACTCAAAAAACTGTCCCAATGTTTGGCACTTTTTGATTGTTTGTGACATAGCATCACATCAAAACCAAATAAGGCCAAAGTGTTAGTGTACATAAAAGAGTATTATATAATGGCTACATACCAAAGCAAGAATTATGTAATTTCATGCAGTAACCATGGAGATACAGTCAATTTAGTTTGGTGACTCATTGGGACAGTTATTTGAGTGCCTATCAGGAATACCAGGATCTGATGGTGGCTGGTTCCTGTGGCATGGGAAATTTTACAGATGGTTATCAGGATGATTGTAACTTAGGTGGTTCCTGAATTCAATGTATTTGACAAGGGCCAGTATTCACAGAGACCCCCAATCAAACATGTATCCCATCTCCTCTGCTCAGATGGAAAATATCCTCTCCCTTGCTTCTAATGGGTCCTCCACTCATCATATTGCCTCTAAAATTGGTGTTGAAAGGTCCACTATTTCCAGAGTCCTTCAAGAGCTTCAACCTGGTCAACAACTTTCCTCTGGTGGCTGTCCTTCCAAGCTCTGTCCCACTGATAAACAATCTGTCCTTACCAAAACACCACTGGTGCTGTCCAGGTCACCAGACACATTAACACCATCATCTACCATCCAGTCTGCCCACAAACAGTCAGAAATGTGCTCAAGCAGCACTCATTCAAGGCTGCAACCAAGAAGAAAAAGCCATTGCTCACTGCAGTGCACAGAAAGAAGAGATTGGCTTTGGCTCTGAAGCACAAGGAGTGGACTGTGGAGGACTGGAGGAGGGTAATTTGGTCAGATGAGACTAAAGTAAACAGGATTGGGTCAGATAGGAAGCAATGGGTATGGAAGAAAGCAGGGGATGGGCTGATTAAGGGGGAGGTGCAAGGAAGAGTGAAACTTGGAGGTGGGAACATCATGGTATGGGGCTGTATGGGCTGGAATGATGTGGGGGAACTTGCTGAGGTTGAGGGGAGGATGGATGCTGACCAGTATGTGGACATTTTGGACAACCACTCACTGTCCAGCATAGAGGAATCTGGGATTGTTGACAGGGAGCACATTTTTTGGTAAGACAATGACCTTAAACACACCTCCAAAAAGGCCAGAAACTGGATAAAAGAGAACAATATCACTCTTCTGGACCAGCCTGCACAATATCCAGACATTAATCCAATTGAACACCTCTGGCATCACATTAAATTGCAGTTGTGCAAGTATGAAGCACCAGCAAAAGGTGTTTGGGAGATTTGGGAGAGAGTGGCAAAGGTGTGGAATGATATAGAACCAGAGGGGTGTCAGGGATTAATTGAGAGTATGCCTAGAAGATTGGAAGCAGTTATTAAGGCCAAGAGAGGCAATACAAGTACTGAATTGTGTATTTTCTGTATTTCTGATACCCACTCAAATAACTGTCCCAATGAGTCATCAAACTGAATTGACTATATCTCCATGGTTACTGCAACAAATTACATAATTCTTGATTTGGCATGTAGCCATTATGTAATACTTTATTATGTACACTAACACTTTGGTTCTGTTTGGCCTTGGTGGGATGCTATGTCACAAACAATCAAAAGGTGCCAAACATTGGGACAGTTTTTTGAGTCACTGTAGATGATGAGCCATCCTTCGAAAATCAAATCCTGGAAGTAGTCGTCCATCATAGCCTGAAATGTGGCAGGAGAATTGCAGAGTCCAAAGAACATTACTGTTGGCTCAAAAAGTCCACGATTTGTGACAAATGCTGCTTTCCATTCATCGCCTTTCTTTATTCGGACATTGTTGTAACCCCATCGTAAATCTAATTTTGTGAACCACTTTGTGCCTTTAACCTTATTGAGTAGGTCAGAGACTAGGGGTAAAGGGTATGTGTTGGGTTTGGTCCATTCGTTAAGATATCGATAGTCTTGGCAGGGTCGCAGTTGATTAGTGTCCTTCTTTGGTACGAAGAAGAAAGGGGAAGCTTGCGGTGATTTTGATTGTCTAATGTAACCTTTTTCGAGTTGTTCTTTGATCCAAATATCTAACGAGTTTTGTTCCAATGGAGATAGATTATAGATTTTCCCTCTCTTGGGGATAAATCCTTCTTTCATTTCGATGGCATGGTCCCAAGGTCTAGATTCTGGGTACCGTTCAGAAGCCTGCTTTTCGAACACTGCTTTCCATTCAGTGTACTCCGGAGGTATGACAGTGTCACCGGTATGTTTGTTTGTTGTGTCAGGACTCGCACTTCGGTCCTGTTTCTCAGTATAGCCAGACTTAGAGCCATATTTATGTGTGAACTGCTGTGCAGGAGAAAATCTGAAAAGATCCTGGGTCACATACGAATCAGGGTTGTCCCACCCCGATTTACTGAGAAGTCGATCAGCATTGTCAGCCTCTGTGTGTGACATCACATAGCTGATTACCAGATCCTCATCACTCTCTGCCGGTGAATCCTGTGCTAGACCCGACAGTGATTCTCGCAAAACCGACAAAGTCCTTATTTGGTGATCATCTGCGAAGACAACCTTCTTTGTTTTCCAGTCGACTAATGGGTTATACTTCTCTAGCCATGGAAGTCCCATAATAAAGTCTTGATCGCCAAGTTTGGTGATTTTGTACCAATCACATGTTCATTTGCCCTGGATGATCATGGTGACAAGACATTTATGCGTTATATTGCCATTCTTGTTAAGAGTTCCGTCCACATTACGGACACGTATCTGTTTCTTTTTTTTTTTCCATCTATTCGCAATTTTTGAATTGATAAAAAGTCCTTCAGTGCCACTGTCGATAAGGGCTTGTGAGGATTCCGTCTGGTATTCCAACTCGAGTGTGATAGGTAGTAAGATCTTTGTATTCGATATGGAATTTACATGGATATCGGATATTGTTACACTCTGTTGATCAGGAGCATCTTCGATGGTAAGATGTCCTATAGTTAAAAATCCTCTTCTTCAACAATAGACATCATTTTGATATGTTTCTCAAGAGGCAATTTCTTTAAGAGGGCTCGGATATTCTTTTCCATGGGTTCTTCCCATTCGCTCTCATCTGGAATTTCTTTGTCATCGGAATCTTCCGATGCTGCGCGGATTCGCCGCTTACTGAATCGGTTACCCTTCTTCTTCCCTTTTTTGTTCCAATTTCCTTTGGGACTAGCATCCTTCTTGTTTGGGCAGTTTCTGGTTAAGTGTCCCTGTTGGTGACAGGTAAAACACAGAGCATCCCTGAAATGTCTATCTCTCTCGGATTGAGACATTGCGCTGATCGTAACCAAGTCTATATCCATTGCGTCGTTTCGTCTGTTAGATGAAGATGGCTTGTGTGCTGATTGCAGATTGCTGAATACTTTCATTCAGCTAGTAGCGTTACTTCGTATCATGGCCAGTTTGTACCAATCATCCAAGGTTTGGGGATTGTGCATCATAATTTCAGCCATGACGGTAGGCTGTAAGCCTTGTGTAAAGAAAGGTATAGCAGCTGCATCGCTATCAATATTGGCTTGTTTGATAAGCTCCTTGAAACGCGGGACATAGTCTTGAATAGGCAATTTCTTTTGGTGCATTTTGTAAATGTTCGTGATCGCCATTCCTGGGCTATCCACTTCCTTCCAGTCTTTAATGAACTGTTCTTTAAAGAGCATATACAGTGGGTCAAAAAACTGCCCCAATGTTTGTGTGTTTTGGGAAGATTGGCACAGTGTGAGATAATAACATCAGCAAGAAATCTGAAATAATTACATGGTATACTCTGACATGATGGCTACCTGTCAATAAAAAAACCATGTGATTCTGATCAAAATTGATTTCATAACAAATAAAATAAAATAATCAATCATTGGGGCAGTTTTTTGACCCTGGAACAATTCTTTGATTTTGGGTGCTACACACCAATACAAGGCAGGGGTGAGTTATGTAAACCATACATAATGTTATGCAACCTTATTTGCATCAGTTTGGCATGTTAAACTTGGTCCATTCATCCTCTTGACTTCTCACCACCACTTTCTGCTGAAAGACACTCTTCACCTCAATGAGGGGTATCTTTATCACCAGATATAAACCAGGACTGCTCAGAGGAAGGGTACTATTATTAGCATCAGTCAGGAAGTGGAGGGGGATAGGGAAAGTCATCCTGGTGGTCATCCTTCTAAGCTTTTTTCTTATGATAGTCATCAATTATGTGTCAAATTAGCTGTACAAAACTTGACAATGCTGTACAAGCTACCCAATTTATAAATTCCACCATCTACACTCCAATTACTCCTCAGGCTGTTAGAAATGTGTTGGTGGATGTGGGTCTTTGGTCAGCAATGTACCAGAAAGTCCTATCACTCAAGCCTCATTATTGGTAACAACCCAATACCCTGAAAACTGGACCATTGAGGACTGGAAGAGGATGTTGTAGGCTAATGAGATGGAATTCAATAGGATTGGGTCAGATGGAATGGTGTATGTGTCAAAAAAATGAAGGGAACCAATATCAGATCAAACCACCACACCAACTGTCCAGCATGGAGGTGAATAACCTGTTGGTTTGGGAACATATGGGTTGGAATGAGGTAAAGGTACAAGGGAAGATGGATACTGAGCAGTATTGTGAGGTTTTGATGGAGTGGGTAGAGGAGAGCCTTGAAACTTTGGAAATGGCTGAGAATCAGTCATAATTCCAACTGGATAACAACCCAAAATACACCTTCAGAAAGGATTACCAATGGCTTTCTGATAGCAATGTCACTCACCCAAAGTGGCCTCCCCAATCCCCTGGCCTAAATCCCCTTGAATGCTTCCCAAGACCAAATTCCAACATTATGACACACCACCAACATGAGTGCATGAATGTGGGAGAGGATGGAAAAGGAGTGGATTGAAATACCATCACAGACATGCAAAATACTAATGCAAAGGATGCCTGGAGGATTACAGGCAGTTTAAAGGTACAGGGGGGTCATACAAAGTGTTAGATCATAAAATGATAGAGGGTCAAAAAACTGCCCCAATGATTGATTATTTTATTTCATTTGTTATGAAATCAATTTTGATTAAAATCACATGATTTTTTTATTGACAGGTAGCCATCATGTCAGAGTATATTATGTAATTATTTCAGATTTCTTGCTGATGTCATTATCTCACACCATGCCAATCTTCCCAAAACACACAAACATTGGGGCAGTTTTTTGACCCACTGTAGTTATCCCATAGATCTGTATTGGCTTCAAAATTATCCAGTTTATTGATTTTCCATTGTGTGGCGTCGTTTCCGATTAGGAGTAGGATAAACGCAATCTTCTGACAAGGAGTTGTGAATCCAGGTACTAGTGCAAAGTATAATTCACAATCGCGTAAGAAGGTTTTCGTTTCCTTCCTTTTTCCGGTAAACGGTTTGGGTATGGGGATCTTGGGAGATCCATTTGATTGTGGTTGATCTGCCATTGGATAATCGGGATCTGGTGGAGGTGAGCTAGGAGGTGGTGGTGGTCTTGGCGAGAATGGTGGTAGCGGTGAGAGAGGAGGTAAAGGCGGTGTTGGTTCCTTTTTGCCTTTTCCTTTAGGAGATGGTTTCTGAGTTGTGTCGGAATCAGTTCGTTCGATTCCTTGGGGTACTAATGTAGAAGTTGACGCGGGTAGAAGTGCTGTTTCAGGTAAGTCACTGGGTTCTTTCCAATCAATAGATTCAGAACCCGATTCACTAGGAACTCTGAATGTTCCTCTTGTCTCGCTGATATATTCGTTGAAAAGATCGTGAGGTAAATGATCTTTTGGTGCGCCCTGAATCCAGATAGGTCCTAAGAATAGGTCGTCTTTGACGGTGTCGTTATTCTGGTAATACCAATGTTCGCTTTTAAAAGAAACCTCGTCAAGGTTTAAGTAGTATTTGTTTTTGAATTGAATGCAGGTGTTGGGTGGTCGGTTATGTCTTTGTGGTATCCAAAAATGTTTGGAATGGACGTGTGTTCCACTAAGAGAATATTTCCAGATATTATCTTTGGTGTCAAGTTCAACCTGTTGTTGATCTAGGAAGTATCGGTTTCCTGAATGTCGTGAGGCTTTGTTAGGTGGAGGTGCGGGAATATATTTTCGTTGAGACATGGTGGCTAGTAGGGTGTGTGATTACGGATTCGCCCTTCCGGAAGTTTAATGTGGTGGTAATGGATTGTTATCCAACCAAGTGAGAAAGTTTAATCTTAATGTTACCACTAAGCGAACTTAGTATGCTTGGTCAAGAAGTTCCCTGCAATAGGGATGAACTAAGACAACAAGCCCACTCGTCGAGAAGCGCTGCGACTAAGACTAATGCAAGGATTGGGAGCTGAGTGACTAAGATCACTTGAGAGGCGTTCAGGGAACTGATAAGAACTGATGATCAGGTTCAGGATCAGATGTGAACGTTTAAGAACGAATAGATTAAACTTAAAGTACTACTGCTAGTACATGCTGTTTATATACTACTCGGGGTATGTATGTGTTTGTATGTATGTGTTACTATGTTCGTTGATAATGGAAATGAAAGGAATATGATGGAAGGATCATATGACTGAAGTGATGTCATAGTAAAGTAAAAATAGAAGTCCGGTCTTATCCAGAATGTTAATGAACATTGTAAACAAGTATATTGTGAGAAAAATGAAACGTATCATAAGTCGTTACTGTAAAGACGTTTAGTTGTAACAACCTCAGGCCATGTGACACAACACTGAGAGTCTAACAGATAACTCTTCGTAGAATAGCCTAAGTCCGAGATGGACTAAGAGAGAGGAGTAGAGGTAAGAGCAGGCGAGTCTTATCGCAACAATAATAGTTGACTGAGGGAAACCCTAAGAGAACTCGACTGAGTTCCCTTAGTGTTCTATTGGTCTTTATATACATTTTACATGTCTCTAATAATAGTCCTACTGAGTCATCCATAGAATCATCCAGAACAATGAGTAAGAGTTGTAGAACAAGGTAAACATAGGTACGCAAAGATAAGATGGGTCATGTGATATGTAACAAATGTGACCGTTCATAACATCACCCCCTCCTTAGGGGAATTCTCTCTGAGAATAACAGAAGGAAGGAAATTAAAAAGTAAAAAAGTAAAAAAAACGTAACTGTAGTCCATTTTTCTTTTTCCGCGATGCGGGTGGAGTATGATAAGGTGTCCACAGCAATAAGTCCGAAGATGATCTAATAAAATGTTACCCCGTCCTCTTCTACACAACCAGATATGCGTTTACGGTGCATATACTCCACCTGACGCAGAGCTCTCTTCAGATGCGTAGGCACCTCCTTCCAAGAACGTCCACTGTTGAGTAGGTCCACCCAAATGGCTATGCTGGGGGAGTAGTGCAGGTGGAAAGAGGGGGTCGGGGGTGGAGGAGGCAGAGTAGAAAGCATCGGGAGTGCCAAGAAGGCTGCCAAGGGAAGGGTTTGGTGAGACGTGCGGCGTGCCTTGACCATTCTGATAAAAGGATAAGAACGTGGTGATGAAAAGGGATGGGGATGAAAGTGGATGTAAGGCTTGGGGTGCGAGGTCGAGGAGGGGCGAGGAGTTTATAGTCGTACTCAGGACTCCTGTGTTTAAATGGTCCATCCAGCTGCCTGTGCATGAACTTCGTCATCAACGTAGTTCTGGGGTCCCACAGCCGTGAGAAAAGAAGGGAGGGGCCCACCACACTTCAAATCATTAAGTAACTTAACGTTGTCCTTAACGTTATCCAGAAGGGTTTGACAGATGTTCAGGAACGTCTGATGCATCTCATACTCCCGTGTCCATCGGTTCATCTCCTGCAGCGTCATCGGCACAGGTGGTTGGGACGTGACGTTGAGGGTCACGAATGACTGGTGGTGTAGTAAACCCGATAGGGCCTGGTGGACATCCATTATACGCTCCATAGTTCCGCAGTTAGTAACTGGAGGGAGAATACGAGAGGAAGAGGGGGAGGGCATTCTGATGTTGTTGGGATCAAATTTGTCGTCAGAGGGGTGAGGTTGAGAGGGAGGATCCGGAGTAGGTAGTCGTCATTGTTGTCTAGGATCCAAAGTCTGCAGCCGTATGCACTGCGATTTTTGTCGTTGACGGACTAGATCGATAAGGTTGCTACCGCCTGGAGGGTGTAGTGACAAGACCAGTAAGGGGGAAGCTGACCGTCTGCTTCGTAGGGGGTGTGGCATTTTTATGCGATATCACTGTCTTCTTCCTCCTTTTGACTATGACTTGTGCCGTCCTTATGGTCTACTTTGCGCAGCTCTACAGTAGGCAACAAAACTGTAGCAATGTTTAGCAATCACAGAAAGATTGGTGTATAGGACAACTAGT
>QFEO01000509.1:0-24444 GCA_003316615.1 Amanita pseudoporphyria
GATTATGTCTCAAAAAGAGTGTACTGGGAATGAGCCAGGAATGAGCCAGGAATGAGTCAGGAATGAGTCGGGAATCCCTGTGAACTCCTGTAAAATTTGATCAATTTTGTGACTATGAACCAGGACTCCACAGGGAGTCCCAGGGATTCCCAGGGATTCCCGGGATTCCAGCGGGATTCCAGCGGGACACGTGGGGGAGTGTAAAGTGCTGCGTTTAGCCTTCATTGACATACCTCAAGGCTGATCATAGTATCACGCTGAATCTAATCATCCTCACACTCGTATACTTGGTCTTAGTACGCGAGTTCCTCGAACTCTACACTTGGTACTTGACACTTGTCGACGCTGGGCTTGTTGGTGATCCACAAGTCCTGTTAGTCCAAGTAGTATTAAGTGTTCTCCGTTATAACACTTGACATGTTCTACACCCTTTAATGAATGCATCTAGGTCTTCTTTTAATTTGGGCCACCAAAATCCTCTTGTAATAAGTTCCAAAGATTTCACTATCCCTGGATGTCCCCATGAGTGATGAATTGCCATTATTTCTTCTCTTAATCAGATGACCTTTGGTATGTATATTCTTTCCTTGAATAATACCATGAATCTGTCAAGTCTCCATCCATCCATCTTGGTCCTGATTGCTTCAAGTACCTGTAAATCCCACATGCCCCTGTCTACCTCCTTGATGTCATTTATGATTTCTTCTATGGTGTGGTCATCATCCATTAACCTGTTATCAACACAGCTTATGAATAGATCATCCTTGAGCAAAATGACATCCTCATTGTTGTTCTCCCCCCTTTTATGGTCCACCTGTCTTGAGAGGAGATTGGCTTTGCTGTTGGATTTCCCAGACCAGTGTTTAATGGTGAAGTCATATTCTTGAAGGTTCAATATCCATCTGGCCTGTTGTCTATTCAAATTTTGTGGCTTTTGGAAATATGTGAGGTTTTGATGATCTGTTAGGACCTCTACTGTGTGTTTTGATCCTTTTAGATATTGTGACCATTCGTAGAATGCATGCATGACTGCCAGCATTTCTTTGTCATAGATCTCATAATCCCTTTTGGCATCATTTAGGCTTCTAGAAAGGAAGGTGACTGGTTGCCAGATCCCCTGATCATTTTCCTGTGATAGAATGGCTCTGATGGCATAGTTGGATGCATCAGTTTCTACTTGATATGGTTTATCATAATCAGGTATGAGTAAAACTGCATCCTTTCTGATTTGTTCTTTTAATCAATTGAATGCCAATTCTTGAGTCACTCCCCAGTCCCATTCAACTTTTCCAGTGAGTATCATGAGTGCCTTGGCTAGTTTTGTGAATCCTTCCATGAACTGTTGGTAGAAGTTGATGAACCCAAGAAATTTCTGCAATTCCCTTTTTGTCTGTGGTGTTGGCCAATCTAGTATGGCTTTAACTTTGGCTGGGTCTATGCATATAGAGTTTTGACTTATGATTAACCCTAGAAACTCAATGTGGTCTTGGTTGAAGAAGCATTTATCTGGTTTAAGGGACAGTTGGTTTTGCCTGAGCTTCTCTAAAACTCTCCCTACTTGTTGATGATGCTCTTCTTCTGTTTTTGAGAATACTAGGATGTTGTCCATGTAAATCACTACCCATCCTTGTGCTATTTCTTCTCAGAAGAGGTTGTTCATCATTGTCTGGAATGTTGCCAGTGAGTTTGTTAACCCAAAAAACATTACAAGTGGTTTGAATAATCCTCAATTTGTCCTGAATGTGGCCTTCCATTCGTCTCCTTCTTTTATCCTGATATTGTTATATCCCCACTGGACATCCATCTTGGAAAAGTATTTAGTGCCACTCAGTTTATCTACCAGTTCACCTATAATTGGGAGCAGGTAGCAATTCTTGATCATCATGTCATTGAGTTTCCTATAGTCCTGTACCAGTCTTAATTGTCCATCCTTTTTTTTAACAAAGAAGAAGGGAGACACCATTGGCAACTTGCTTGGTCTAATGCATCCAGTTTCTAGATTTTCTTTTAGGAACTCTTCTAGCACTTCCTGTTCTGGTTGATTTAGTGGATAGAATTTGCAATCTAATGGTTTTGATCCTGGTAATAATTCTATTGCATGATCCCAAGGTCTCTGGGGTGGTATTTCATCAAAGGACTTTTTTTCAAATACCTTTCTGTATTTTTGATAGTGTTTGGGTACAGCTTCTTCCATAGATCTGTCTTTGTGATTTTCTATGGCTATATCCATTGCTGACTTCACAAATGCATGCATATACTCTTTTTCTGTCATGCATATCACAAATTCTTTGGGTCTGAAATGCACTGCCAAAATCTGATCTCTGGGTTCCATTGGTTCTATCTCCTCTGGTGAATCTTCTGGTTCTCTGGTGATACTCCAGTTCCAGCATTCTGTTGGACACCTGTTGAACTCTCTTTCTCCCTTATCCCAATCAATACTTGGGTTGTGTAGATTTAACCATTCATGTCCAAGGAACAAGTCCAACTTTCCAAGACTTGATACAGCAAACTCCAGTATCTCTTTGTGTGTTCCAATTGTTACTTTTAATTGGCACATATCCTTGAGATATCCATCATGATTTAGGGATCCATCTGTGTTGAATACTGGTACTGGGTGTGGTAGGCACCTTGTCAGAATTTGATATTGTTCAACAAATTCTCTGTTGATGCAAGATTGTGTGCATCCTGAGTTGATGAGTCCCACTGCCACTACTTGTTCATAGTTGTCTAGCCAAGTGACCGTTAAGTCTATCTTGATGTCTTTTCATTGCAACACCCTTTTTATCTGTGGTTGTTTTTGCATTTTTTCTAAAAACCATAGAACATCCTTTTCTGATGCCTTGTTCAAGTCTGAGATCATCTCCAGCATTACCTCTTCTTTTTGTGATTTGTGAACCCAAGCCTTTAGATCTCTTAGGGCTATTTCTTGACCTTGTTCCCATATTCTCCATACCATCCAAGGGTTACTCCATGGTTTAAATGCTTTCTTGGTTGCACTTATGGGTGCATTCCTCAGGTAGTGAATATGTTCACTTAACTCATTGTTTATTAACAAGTTTACATTTACATCACTGCCTGTAAGTAGTACATTATCCTTGACCAGTGAATCAGAATGCAATTCATTCACTGGTCTGTTCCAAAACCCAATTCCTTGGCAATTTCTTGTTTATCATCCTTGTTCATTTTCCCTATGAACACCCTGATTTCTGGAACTCCAAGTTCTCTAATCTGTGAGTTTCCTTTGTCATGCTTTGGTTCTTTGCAATCTTTTGTGAAGTGTCTGGTTTTACCACAGTTGTAGCACTTGAACATGTTCTTTTTCTTGTTGACATCCATGGTGTTTGGATTGGTATTGGTACTTCCTCCAAGGTTGGAAGGTGGCATGGCTGTTGCCATTTCTTTTCCTCCCTTCCATTTGCCCCACTTCCCTTTGTCCTTCTTTTTGTCTTTAAAGGTGCTTTTAAGCTTGCCTTTTTCTTCATATTGTTCATGAGCTTCCTTGTAGGCATGTGATAGCTTGACAGCATGCTTTGTCCATGTGTCTAGGTCATCATTGTCAGGAGCTCTGGATTTTACAATTTCAAAACTGAGACCAGCTGTTAGTCCTGCTCAGAATTGCATGACAGGTGCAGTGTTGTTACATCTGGTGGCTTCTGCTAGTGCTTTGAATGCGGCAACATATCTTTCAGCATTGATGTTGTCCTGCTTTAGCTGTGCCAACTGGGTTTGTGCATCTCATTGCATTTCAGTGGTGGTGAAGAATTGCTGTGCCTGCATCCTGAAGTCATTCCATGAGATGAACAGATATTGGATGTGTTCTTCTCCAAACTGCATCTTGTTTCACTGTTTGAGGGTTGACAACTCATTGGTGAGCTTCATTTCATCCACTACCCATTTGTCCCATTGTTCCTCTGCTTCAAGTAACTCTTTCATCCAGCTGGTAGCCCATGCTCCAGCAAAGTCCTCATCTCTGCCTTTGATTCTCCAAAGGGCCATATGGAACTTTTTACAGACTGTCTTGGAGTCTGTTTTCATGAAGTCCATTTCCCAAAAATACAAATCCCATTCCCTGAACCAGGTGGTGATTGTTCTTGGATTTCTGTTGTAATCTTAGCTTGTACTGCTGGAGTTTCTATGTCCATTGGTGCTGGAGGTACTTCTATGATTGTTGGTGCTCTCTTGTGAACCAGTGGTTGTATCCCCAGAACAAAGAAGTGACTGCTCCTATGTTACAACTAAATGTCATTACAGTAACGACTTACGATATGTTTTCACTTTTTCTCATGATACACTTGTTTACTATGTTTGTTAACATTCTGGATAAGACCAGACTTCTACTTCTACTTAGCTATGACATCAGTTCAGTCATATGACCCTTCCATCACATTCCCTCACCTTCTATAATCAATGAACATAGTAACACATACATATAAACACATACATACTCCAAGTAGTATATAAACAGCATGTACTAGCAGTAGTACTTTAAGTTTAATCTATTC
This sequence comes from Amanita pseudoporphyria, assembly GCA_003316615.1. Lineage (NCBI taxonomy): Eukaryota > Fungi > Basidiomycota > Agaricomycetes > Agaricales > Amanitaceae > Amanita > Amanita pseudoporphyria. Next base: position 4,503 of record QFEO01000509.1, read on the forward strand.
ATTCAAAGCTCACATCTGATCCTGAGTTCCGATCAACTCTTATCAGTTCCCTGAGTGCCTCTCAAGTGATCTTAGTCACTCAGCTCCCAATCCTCATTTGGTCTTAGTCGCAGCACTTCTCAACAAGTGGGCTTGTTGTCTCAGTTCATCCCTATTGCAGGGAACTTCTTGACCAAGCATACTAAGTTCGCTTAGCAGTAACATTAAGATTAAACTTTTTATCACTTGGTTGGATAATGATCCATTACCATCTACATTAAACTTCTGGAAGGGCGAATCCATAATCACACACCCATCTAGCCACCACGTCTTCATGAAAATATATTCCCACTCCCCTGCCTAACAAAGCCTCATGACATTCAGGAAACTGATACTTCCTAGACCAACAACAGATTGAACTCAACACTAAAGATAACATCTGGAAATACTCTCTCAGTGGAACACATGTACACTCCAAGCACTTTTGGATACCACAAAAAGCAAACAGACCACTTAACACCTCCGTTCTATTCAAAAACAAGTACTACCTAAACCTTGACAAGGTTTTCTTTAGGAATGAATGTTGGTATTACCAGAATAACGATACAGTCGAGGATGACCTATTCCTAGGACCACAGTGGATACAAGGTGCACCAAAAGATCATCTACTCCATAATCTTTTTAACAAATATATCAGTGAGACAAGAGGAACATTCAGAGTTCCTAGTGAATTGGGTTCCGAATCTACTGATTGGAAAGAACCCAGTGACTTACCCGAAACAACACTTCTACCCACATCTACCTCTACATTAGCACCCCAAGGAATCAAATATACTGATTCCAGCTCAACTCAGAAACCATCCCCTAAAGGCAAAAGCAAAAAGGAACCAACACCGCCTTTGCCTCCTCTTTCACCACTACCACTGTTTTCGCCAAGACCACCTCCACCACCTCCACCCACATCACCACCACCTGATCCAGACCCACCAATGGCAGAACAACCTCAGTCCAATGGATCTCCAAAGATCCCGATGCCAAAACCATTTACTGGAAAAAGGAAAGAAACCAAGACCTTCCTACAGGATTGTGAACTCTATTTTGCATTAGTACCAGGGTTCACCACACCCCAACAAAAAATCACCTTTATCTTACTCCTTATTGGTAACGACGCCACGCAATGGAAGATCAATAAATTGGATAGCTTTGAAGCCAACACGGATCTATGGAACAACTATGCACTCTTTAAAGAACAATTTGTTAAAGATTGGAAGGAAGTGGACAGCCCAGGAATGGTGATTACTCAGATTTACAAAATGCACCAAAAGAAATTGCCAATACAAGAATATGTACCACATTTCAAGGAGCTTATCATACAGGCACAAATTACTAGTGACACAGCCGCAATACCTTTCTTCACACAAGGATTACAACCCAGTATTATGGCTGAAATCATGATGCACAATCCTCAAACACTTGATGATTGGTATAAACTGGCCATGATATGAAGCAACGCCAACAGCTGAATTGTTATAACAGAGAACACTTAGTATTACTTGGACTAACAGGACTCGCAGTTCAACAACAAGCCCAGCATCAACAAGTGTCGAATACCAAATGTATAGTTCAAGGAACTCGCGTACTATGACCAAGTATACGAGTGTGAGGATTATGAGATGCAGCATGATACAACTGATCAGCCTTGAGTGCAATGTAGAAGGTAAATGATCTAGATTGGTAACAACCTAAGTCGAACTTAGGTTCTAACTACTGTACATTGGGGTCCTTATATACTAATGCGGGACCGGGTCTAACATAGGTAAAGATATCATAAGGACGCGTCAACAAGACCGCGTGTTAGTAAACAATGAAGTCATATGGAATGTGATGGAAGGAAGTGACGTATGGGTGATGTCATAACTACATCATAAGAAGAAAGGAGTCCATTGGAGTCCAAGGAGATAAATGGTAAAAGTAAAAGTATGTACAACAACATCCAGAACTTGTATGGTTGTAACACTAGCTCTCCGTTAAGTAAGTTGTCCTCAACTTACATTGCTTCTAGTCCATCATGGGTTCACTGGTCATATTGGCAATAGTGACTGGGTCATCGTCCCAGGGTCCTGAGTACTGATTGTAATTTTCCATCAGTGAGTCTTCAATGTAGGGCTTAGTGCGGCTTTTCCCTTTGTGGTTGTATGGCAGGTTAGGTTGTATAGTATTGGGGTGTAAGGTGTGGTGGTTATTGTAGTTGCAATAGTCCTGATCTGTGGCAATACCGAGCATCCTCCTTGTTTGGAAGTCGTCCCTTAGCAGGCGTCCGATTTCTTTGGATATCGCCTGTAATTGGGCTGAAGAAGAGGAGGGGACTGCGGGTGGTGAGTGCGTGATGAGCTGGTGGTTGTATCATTTGACGTCCGTGTTCAACATGGGTTCCCCTGTGACAATGTTCTTAATTGGGCGTTTAGGTGGTGTTGTTTTAGCTGGGAGCTTCTTCCTTGCGGAAGGGGAAGTGTCATCGTGTGGGTGGTCGATTGTGAGATGGGTGCGGCTGTTGCAGATGAGACAAGACCGTTTCTTGTTGAGGTTGGGTGCGATATGGGTGTAAGGGGCCTCTGGTTTGATGACTCTGTTGGAACCTTGTGGTGGTGAATGAGGTCGGTGATCAGCTGGTGGTAAGGTAGTTCCAGCTGCGCTCGGACGTAGTTTTCCATGGTTACTAAGCTCGTTGATTGCAGTAGCAACTGTTTGAGCCTGCGAAGCACCAAATACAAATTGTGGTATGTGGTTTGGTCTGACAGGGATAGAGTTGTCCAGGGGTAACCCCCCAGTAGCTACACTAGTACCCTTACCCCTACCCTCCAAAACCCTTACCCTCTGCTAAGGGTAAGGGTTTTGGTATATGAGGGACCCTCTTCCAAGGGTAAGGGTTTTGGTATATGAGGGTAGGGGTAAGGTACTAGTGTACCTGTGGGTTACCATTGGACAACTCTAATTATGTTACAAATGTGTATGTCACATGTAATACATGCAATATTAGCATTGTGATTGCCCCAGTCAACCTCAATCAATGGCTAATCACTGCCCCTATCAATGCACCATACCCTCCCATACCCTCCAGTAAGGGTAGGGGTATGGTGAAATCATGGATACTGTCACCCTTACCCTTACCCTTGTATACCCTCCACCAATACCCTGAGGGTTTAGTGTACCCTTGGACAACCATAGACAGGGAACATGGTTGTGCATCCAATGGTTTGCTGGGCAGCCAGGCTTCTGATTTTCTCTGTGTGATATTTGATGTCGGTGGCATAGTCCAGAGCATCCTCGCCAAAGCGTACTGCTCGGAGACAGTCGGGGGCGACATAAAGCAGTTTATGCCAGGATGGGTGAACAAGAAACTGCTGGATGTTTCTTTCTATGTGAGAGACTGTGATCGAATGTCGGTGTACTTCCTCTATGGCCGGGATAATGTACCATTCAATATCTGCTTGGATAAGTCGGTGTAAGAGGTCGACAATGTATTGGAGGAGGTTAGGGCCATCGGCCGTTTCTATGGGCCAGATCATTTTACTGAGATTGGCAATGGATTCAAGCAGGTTGACTGCGTTGAAATTCCAGTTAGCAGTGGCAAGAGCAATGAGTGCAGCCAGGATCTCATGTTGTAGAATAAGGAACCAGATGCGGATCATCTGTTCCTGGGTCTTGCTAGCTATGGCGATTCGACCATAGGTAATGGTCGCTTGGATCCTGTCTCAGATGTCTTTATAGGTCGGCTCGTTTGAACCTGTGATGGTGGTAAAAGGTGTTCGATTGTAGAACCCAGAAGGGTCGGGGGTGTATCCAAGTCATCGATCTTCTTCTGTAATTTCTGAAGCGCGGTTGCGAGGGGTGCTAGGGTCCTCAGGAGTGGGAGCAACTGCTCGTGTGGCAGTTCTTTGTTGATTAGACATGACAGTATCTGAGTTGTCACTGACTCGGATGAGCGGATGAGCAGCTGTAGCTCCATCCGTATGCTCATTAACTGGTAATACTGTGTCAGCATTTCTATCTGATGTGTAGTCAGGGGGGGTGCAACATGATGATGTTTGTATGATGGTGGGGGCCTCTGCATTCGTGGCATTGATGTGGTTGCCATGCTCATTGATGTAAAAGTCATTTGGGTCTTGTTCAGACGCTGTGGAGGGGGAGGTGGAATGTTGAATGGATAATGGGGAGTCATCAGGGGTAGGGGTGGTGAAGGCAAAGTCGGTTATGGTGCGGAGGATTTCTCTTTGGTTAGACATGTAGGAAAGAAGTGGGGATGAGGGTTCTCTAAGTGAGTTTCTTCCTTCTTTTATATTCCTGCAATAGTTCTTCCACATTAGTGATATTGCGTTCTGGTTCCCAGGTATTATTAGAACTGTCAAAGTTCTTCCATTTGATCAGATATTGATAGTGGCATCTGCGGGTTGATCGGTGAGTGATTATTGCTTCAATTTCGTATTCTTCTGCACCATTGATAAGGTCAGGTGGTGGTTGAGTATTATTAGGTCCGTGGATATCCATCTCGTTATACAGGGTTAATACTGTGGCATGGAATACAGGGTGTATTTTCCATTGAGTTGGTAATTTTAGACGATAGGTTAGCAGTCCCAAGACTTCGCTAATGGGGAAGGGTCCTTCTCTCTTCGGGGCTAACTTTTGTGATTCATATGGTATGCATAGATTACGCGAATCTAACCAAACTTTCTGTCCTTTCTTGAAGGGTCTAGAGTGGCGGGTGACTTGTTGAGTCATTTTGAGACGTGCTAGTTCATGAGCAGCTAGGGCTTCTTCTCTAGCTTTATTTAGTGATCTGAGGCAGTCTTCTGCTGCTGGGGCAGAGACTTTCTCAAATGCTTCAGGAATAGATACGGGGTTCGTTCCGTACATTAAGTGAAATGGGGTTTGTTTCAGTTCTTGATGTTCCTTTGTGTTATGCGCGAATTCTGCTATAGGTAGAAGTTTATTCCAGGAATGGGGTTCGTAAGCGCTAGGAAATGACACGGGTGCGGGTAACCCGTGCGGGTGGCGGGTGTGGGTACAGCCCGGGTGTGGGTGTGGGTTGGCAGGTTGAACACCCGCACCCTTACCCGCACCCACACTACGGGTAGGCACCAGGGGGAAGGGCACACCACTGCTCACTGAAGCGAGAGCACAGGATATACTAGCGCTGTACTAAGACTACTGTATCAGTGCACTAGTTTAGCGCACCGTAAATAACTACCCGTTTTTTCCTGATTTTTCGTCCAATTTAGTCTTCCCTGTCGCTTGTTGAACTCATCACTTACTTGCAACCATGGATTTCAACAAGCTGTTTTCTTCAAAACGACAGACAAAATTGAGCGAGAAGGCCCAAGCTTCTGTTAATCAAGACAAGAATGGCCAAATCAAGACTAAGCGTAAAAATACGGACGCAGAAGACTCACCTGTTCCCCTGAAAAAAGGAAACCATACGACATCGTTGAATCCAGAAGTTGGTAACAGTGCTGGGGTGACTGTTCTTGAGGATAGCGATGAAGATGTTGAAATAAGGGAGGTGGTGACAGAGGCAGACGTAGTAGAGCTCAAAGAGGAACCCGACAAAGAGCTTGGTAAGGAGTCTTTCATGTGTCTATGAATTTATTAAACAGTATCATTACAGCACGATTGATGAAAGAATGGACATCACCAGTCTACGCATTCTTTCATTCAAAGCCACGGATCAATGAGGAAAATGGGCGCCGGTTACTGGCCTTCAAGTGTCAAGCCCATGGGTGTAAGGTATCAATATGCCGCTTCCTCGATACCAAGGACGCGCGGTCTACTAGTAACATGCGCAGGCATGTGTCAGTATGCTGGGGAAGTGAAGTTCTCGAGTCTGCCGACAGCGCTGCAAGTGCCGATGATGTTCGCAAGTGCATAGTTGATGGAATTCTAAAGAATGGATCAATCACTCAGTCGTTTGAACGAAAAGGGGCAGGAAAAAGAACTTACTCTACACGGCCCCTTACACGTGCAGAGACAAAGGCCGAGATAGTCCGCTGGGTTTGCATACACTTGCGGCTGTTTGATATAGTAAGCGATGAAGGGTTTCAATCCTTGATGAAGACGGGACGGCCAGACTTGTACCTTCCTTCACCACGTACAGTTTCCCATGACGTACAGTTGGTCTTCACTCGGACTCATGAGAGGGTTGCAAAGTTTTTGAAAGTAAGTGTGCCGGTCACAGATACTAACGGTCGAGGCTCACCTGCAACCCAGGCATATGACGGCCGCCTCAACTTTACCACTGATGCGTGGACCTCGCCCAACCACCGGGCGTATGTAGCCGTATTTGTCCACCTAGAAAATAAAGGAACCCCATTATCAATGTTATTGGATATCGTTGAAGTAGCAGAGGTACGCGACTTACCAACCAGCGCGTTTCAATATCCCTGACCACTTCTATCCAGTCCCACTCGGGTGTGAACTTGGCAGCCGCATTTGCAAAAATTTTAAACGATTTCAAGATCGCGCATAAGGTCAGTGTCTATAGCAACGGAAACAAGAGTAAAATACTTATCTATGCGTAGATCTTGAGTATCACTTGCGATAATGCATCGGCAAACGACAAAATGATTGACGAACTCCAAGAAATGTTACCAGAGTTTGACGGACGGGCAACGCATGGACGGTGCTTCCTACACACCACCAATCTGGTGGCAAAGTCGATAATTGGCATGTTTGACACAAATACGAAGCGAAAATCACCTGGCGGGAACAAGGATGCTGCAGAGAAGGAAATTGAGGAGCTCGGCGTAGATTTGGAGCATGAAGAGGAAATAACCGCGACCGGAATGGAAGGACTAGATGCCAGGGAGCTGGTTGACAATACAGAGGGTCTGATTGACCTTGTTGAAGAGATGGAACCTAATGAACGCGAAGCGCATGAAAAGTGCATTCGCCCAGTAAAGTTAGTGCTGGTGAAGGTGATTAAAAAGATATATACTCACCATGTTTAATCGCGCTTAATCATCCACCTAGCTTCGCAAGCTGGCATTTAAAACTATACATTCAACGACCATTCTTCTTCCAGCTTGGCAAGAAGCGTTTAAGGTGAGCTACCCAGATTTGCTGCAACGGACTATGCCACGTGATGTCCGAACACGCTGGAACTCGACCTACGATATGCTGCGCTTCGCATTGAAACATGAGAAAGTCATCAAGCACATGACGCAGATGATGGAGTTGGGCTTGCGCAAATATGAGTTAAGCCCTGACGAATGGAGACTTGCACAACAATTGGCGAATGTGCTCAAGGTGGGTTATTTGGTTATGCTTGCCAAATAAACATAAATAGCATCTAGAAGACGACGTCCAACTACAAGTGCTACTATGCCACCTGGGAAGCTCAGCAGCTATCTGGCTGCCACCGGTTCTTTTTCTCCCATCTCCAAACATGTTTCTGACTTATCCTCTCTCAGATATTGAAACAGGCGACGCTGTTTTTCTCGCGCCTCCCCATGCCTAACTGCGCAAAAGAAGACCAGGTCGCGCCCAACCTCGCAACAGTGATCCCGGCCATGGAGCACCTAGAAAAGGTACTAGGGAACTTCTCACGTGACTCTGAGTATGATACTGCTATCAGATCAGCCGTTGATCTCTCAAGAAGGATGCTCAAGCGCTATTACTCATTAACGGACTCGTCAGAGGTTTACAGGATTGCTATGGGTAAGTAAATATGTATTCTAAGATCACTATTCCACTATACTTATGCCGTTTTATAGTTTTACACCCACGGCATAAGCTCGCCTACTTCCACAAAGCCAACTGGCTGTCCGCTTGGATCGACATGGCTGAGACTCTCGTCCGTGATGAATACGAACGATACGCGTGCATTTCTGAAGCCGAAGAGGAGGACGAGGATGAGGATGAGGCGGATGTAGTACTGACAAAGAAAAAACCAGTGCATCTCTTTAAGTCTAAGTTATTTATTGAACTAACTACCACTACAAAAGGAAGTGAATATATTTGATCAGCTACCAGCGCTAGCTCCACTCAAACCAAGCGACATGCGCTCGGAGCTTGACCGTTACCTCAGCAGCGACATTGAAGATGTAAACGATGCCTTTGCTTGGTGGAATGAGAGGCGTGCCACCTTCCCTCGGTTATCAAGGATGGCGCTCGACTATCTCTCGATCCCTCGTAAGTTCTTATTAAAGCTAATGCCACCCATCTAACTTCATGTACCAATAGCTACTTCTATTGACGTTGAACGCATCTTTAGCCGCGGCCGCCTTCTTTTGTCACACACCCGGTCGCGCTTATCTGCCCAAACAACACGTGCAGTGTTGTGCGTGGGCCAGTGGTGCATCCAGAAATTCGTGAAGAATGAGGATGTTGTTGCAGTTAGCAAGCTGGATGATGTACAGGAGGATGATCTGAAGGAGTTAGAAGGTGGATGGGATTATATTATCAACTAGTAGTTGCAATACAGTAGTAGCATTATATTACATTGAATATAATAGTTGACTTTTCAGTACAACCCTGGGGTGCACCCATCGCGGGTATCATACCCGAACCCATGGGAATGACACCCGGCCTAAACCCGTACCCATGCCTTGGGTGCGGGTTTTAGCTGGGTGCGGGTGCGGGTTGAGCTTGGGACACCCCCGGGTACACCTGTGTCATTGCCTAGTAAGCGCAGAATATGTGGAGATATATTTCTAGTTCTTGATTAAGACGTTCCGTTTGTCCGTCTGTTTGTGGATGAAAGGCAGTGCTCATCTTATGCTTGATTCATAGTGATTTCGTTATCTCCTTGAAGACTTTAGCAGCAAATTGGGGTCCTCTGTCAGAGATCATTATGTCAGGTAATCCATAACGTCGGAATACGTTATTAATAAACAGATTGGCCATTTCAATTGCGGTGATTGTTTTGTGACAAGGGCTAAGAATTACTCCCTTTGTAAGTCCTTGGTTGACCATGGCAAAGATAGAATCGAAACCATCCAAAAGGGGAAGGTCGGTGATAAAATCCATAGTGAGTTGTTGGAAGGGTTGTGTGGTGTGACTAATAATAGGCATAAGGGGAGCAGCAGTGGGGTGGGTGTTAGGTTTCATTTGCTGGCAAAGTGCACAGCTGTCGATAAATTTCTTAGTAAGAACGGTTAATCCAGGCCACCAGTAGGAATGTTTTAAAAGGGCTACTGTCTTCATGAGACCGGGGTGTCTGGTGAGGGGGGATTCGTGGAGGTCACGAATAATATCCACACGGAGGTTGTTGGTTAGAGGGACATAGGTTTTCCCTTTGTAGAATAGTGCGCTGTCGGTGATAGACCAGTCAGATAGGGCCATGCGCAGGGGTGGTGGCATACCATCAGTTAAACATAGTTTGATGGTGGTGACAAGGTCATCTGTCAAAGAGGTGGTGATAATGTGATCACAGAGATCGGTGTTGATTAATGATACAAAGACGTCATCAGTGAAGATGGTGATGTCATCAGTGTCGTCGGCAGAGTTACTGTGATCTGGGCGATGGGATAGGGCATCAGCTTGGATAAGCTTTGTGCCAGGTAGATGCGTGAGGGTATAATTAAATCATGAAAGTTCGTTCCACCAGCAAGCTTGTCTGGCGGTTAGTCATTGAGGTGATCAGTAATATGTGAGATTTTTATGATCATATTGTATGTCTATAGGGTGGGGTGCACCAAGTAGTAGATAGCACCATTCTGAAAGAGTGTGGATGATGGCAAAGAATTCTCTGTCGTAGATTTGCCAATTTTGTTCGGTCAGGGTTAATGAGTGTGATAAGAATCCACAGGGTCATAAGGTGTTGTTACTGTCTTTTTGTGAGAGCACAGCGCCTATAGCCCATTTGCTTGCATCAGTTTCAAGTGTAAATGGTTTAGTGGTATCGGGCATTAATAGAACGGGTGCTGTCGTAAACTTTTCTTTTAATAGGTCAAATGCCGCTTGGCATTCTGTCATCCAATCCCATATTTTGTTTTTCTTGGTTAGGTCTTGCAGGGGGCATGCTACATGTGTGAATCCTGAAATGAATTTTCTGTAAAAGTTTCCAAATCCTAGGAAAGAGCGTATTTGTTTAACCATGGTTGGGGGAGGCCAATCCCTAATACCAGCAAGTTTTATTGGATCCATCTTGATTGTGTCGTGTGATATAATCATGCCGAGAAATTCAATTTCTGTTTGAGCAAATGTGCATTTCTCCATTTTGAGAAATAAATTGTTGTTTTCTAGTATTTCTAAAACACGTTTGGTTCTGTTCTCGAGTTCTTCTCGAGTCGTCGCATGGATTAATATATCATCCATGTATATTATGATCCAGCCTTTGTCAATCATTTCTCTAAAGTAGTCGTCCATCATGGCTTGGAATGTAGTGGGTGAATTGTGTAATCCGAAGAACATTATGGTTGGTTCGTATAATCCTCTGTTTGTTATGAATGCAGCTTTCCATTTGTCGCCTTCCTTAATACGGACATTATTGTATCCCCATCGTAGATCTAGTTTCATAAAGAACTTTGATCCTTTCAATTTTGACATCAAATCAGATACAAGGGGTAGCAGGTATGAATTTGGTTTAGTCCATTCATTAAGGTAGCAGTAGTCTTGGCAGGGTCGTAGTACTCCTTTTTCTTTCTTTTCGATGTAAAAGAAGGGTGCTGCTTGAGGTGATTTCGATGGTCGGATGTAGCCTTTTGCTAGTTGTTCCTTTATCCATATATTGAGTGAGTTCTGCTCGAGTGGAGATAGACTATAGATTTTTCCTCTTTTTGGTACAAAACTGTCTTTGAGGTCTATGGCATGGTCCCAAGGTCTAGATTCAGGGAATCGTTCACTTGCTTCTTTTTCGAATACGTTGCTCCATTGCTCGTATTCCAGGGGTAGCGTCTTGTTCCCATCCTTCAGTTTGGGTTCCTCCTGTCCTGGAGTCTTACTTTGGTCATTGGTCATTTGACTATTGTATTTGTGTGCCATCTGTTGAGTGGGGGAAAACCTAAACAGGTTTAATTCAAATGTGTCCTCACTATATCACACATCTTCCCACAGGGAAGCATTATTCCAAAGTAGTTGATCCGTGGGCTTGGGCTTCTTGTGTGACGTCAAGAACCATACCACGAGGTCTTCGTCCCATTTGGGTTGCAGTTCCTTTTCTAGACCCAAAAGGCAACTCCTCAGCGCAACACGAATCTTGTCTTTTTCGGAATCTGGGAATTCCACTGACTTCACTTTCCAGTCTATTTTCGGGTTGTACTGCTCTAACCAAGGCAGTCTGAATATCAAGTCCTGGTTGCCAAGGTTGGTAACATAATACCAATCATTTGTTTCTTTTCCTTGTATGTTCATAGGCACCAGGCACTTGTCAGTAATTTCCCTGTTTGTGTTTTCAGATCCGTCCACATTTCGTACTTTAAGTGGTTTCTTTAGTGGTATTCATTTGAAGTGAGAGGCTAGTTTTTCGCTAATGAACTGTCCTTCAGCGCCTGAGTTGATTAGCGCTTGGGTGTCAATGGATTGTTCAAAGCCATTAATCATGATCGGTAGTGAAATCGTTTTATTGGATAGTGAATTTACAATGATTTCACATACGACTAATGTATCTGAGTTGTTATCAGGGGTAGTAACCATTGGGGTATGTCCTGGTTCTAAAAATCCTCTTCTGTGTCCATGAATACGCGGATCCTTTCTTCTTGGGGTAATTTCTTTATTAGGGCACGAATCATCGTGTAACTCTCCCCTTCTTCTGTTTGCGAGTCTTCTTCTTCTTTGTTCTCATCGCCTGTCGTGGCTTGTCTGATGGAACAGCCTTTCTTGAATTGGTTCCCTTTTCCTTTGCCTTTCCAGTTCGTCTTTTGTCCTCCTCCTTTCAATCCTCCTTGTCGTTGTGTACATTCTCGTGACTGATGCCCTGCTTTATGACAATGAAAGCATAATCTGTCTTTGAAGTGTCGCTCGTGCTCTTCCTTGCTCATTGCATTGATGGCAATGGCGTCTACATCCATAGTGTCAGGGTCCCTGTATCATGATCGTCCATGTCCCTTGCTTCCTGATTGGGTGATTCTGGATAGGATAGCTGTCTGGTTTCGTGTGTTATTGGCTTGTAATGCATATTTGTACCAATTGTTTAGTGTTTTGGGGTTGAACATCATGATCTGTTGCATGACTTCTCCGGGTATCCCTTGTGTGAATAATGGTATGGTGGCAGTGTCTTCAGTGATCCTTGCTTGTCATATCAGTTCCTTAAACTGATCTATGTATATCGGAATGGGCAGTCGTCTTTTCTGTATCTTGTAGATTTTTGTTATCGCTGTTCCTGGACTATCCACTTCTCCCCAGTGTTTCAAAAACTCTCTTTTGAAGGTAGCATAATTATCCCATTTGGTCAGTGTAGCGTCATATTCTTCTAATTTATTATTCTTCCATCTTTTTGCTTTGTCTCCACATAAGAGAAGGATGAACGTTATCCTTTTCCTATTGGTGTTATATGTGTCTATGAGTTGGAAGTATAATTCGCAGTTGGCTATGAAGTTGAGCACTTCGTTCTTATCACTGGTAAAGCGGCTTGGTAAGGGCACTTTGTTATTTGGGGATGTGGCATCTGCCATGTCTACTTCAGGTGGTGTTTGTGGTGGGGGTGGGTCTGGGGGTCTGGGTGGGGGCGGTGTTGGTGATCTAGGTGGTAGTGGAGGTGTGTGTGGGAGGTTTGGTGGTTCCGGCAAGTCTTCTTTCAGTTTTACTGTTTTTTCTGACTCAGTCCTACTAATCGGTAGTAGTGTTGACGATGATGCTAATGCTAGCGTAGGCAACTGAGGGAAGTCACTAGGATCGTGAAACGATTTTTCTGATCCTGATTCACTAGGGACTTGGTAAGATTTTCCTTTTGTCTTCGGGTGTAACTGATTGGCTGGAAGGTGATGCTCCTTCTTCCCTGGTTCCCAATGCGGTCCTAGAAACTGTTCGTCCTCGACGGGGGAATAGGTATCTGTATCCTGGAAGTGGTAATACCAACAACTGTTCGGATGGTCGAAGTGGAGGTATAGACGGTTGAGAAAGTAAGTGTTGTTATGGAGAACTGCAGAGTTAGGTGGTCGTGAGAATCTCTGTGGAATCCAAAATTTATTTGATTCAATGTGTGTACCGTCTGTGTATTTCCAGATGTTGTCCCTTGTGTCCAATTTAATGACAATATTATCAAGGGTGTATTTGTTTCCAGAGTGTCATTCTGCTTTGTTGGGAGGGGGTGCAGGGATCTTTCGTAGTTCGAAGGAAATCTTGTTGAGTCGGGCAGGTAACCTATGGGCCTGCTCTCCGGAAGTTTGATAGGGTTGATGACATAGTAGTCAAACCAGGTAAGTTCGACTTTAAGTGTTATAACGGAGAACACTTAGTATTACTTGGACTAACAGGACTCACAGTTCAACGACAAGCCCAGCATCAACAAGTGTCGAATACCAAATGTATAGTTCAAGGAACTCACGTACTATGACCAAGTATATGAATGTGAGGATTATGAGATGCAGCGTGATACAACTGATCAGCCTTGAGCGCAATGTAGAAGGTAAATGATCTAGATTGGTAACAACCTAAGTCGAACTTAGGTTCTAACTACTGTACATTGGGGTCCTTATATACTAATGCAGGACCAGGTCTAACATAGGTAAAGATATCATAAGGATGCGTCAACAAGACCGCGTGTTAGTAAACGATGAAGTCATATGGAATGTGATGGAAGGAAGTGATGTATGGGTGATGTCATAACTACGTCATAAGAAGAAAGGAGTCCGTTGGAGTCCGAGGAGATAAATGTGTTACAACAAGTACACGTTTCACCCTTATGTTTCATCCCTTATGCCACCCCCTGTTTCATATTGGACACATGTTTCATCTTCCTGTTCATACCTCCTGATTACCCTGGTTTCATGTGCATTTCAACTCCTGTTTCACGTGTGTTATGTATCTTTGTGTACGCGCTCCCTTTGTTTATTACCAAACATCCCTAGCACCTATATAAACCCCTAAGTAGCAGCTGTAGTTCCTTAGCTTTGCAATAAAGATCTACATCACTGCCACACATCAGAACCTGAGTCCAGACTTGCCTTCTGATCCTCAGCCCTGATTATCTTGCCCTCCTCGCTGAACCTTCATCTCCAAGACTGCCTACTGCCCTCTTGTCGATGTCCTTCATCTAGGACTGCCCTCGCCTTCACTACCACCTTGTGCTCAGGCTTGACATCTTAACAGATTGCGAAGCTCTTAACACAGTGCACTCCTGGTAGACAAACTGTCAGATAAAACCCAGACACTACTACAGCTCTTGGAAGCCACTCATCCTTCCAACAACACCCTTAACGATCAAACCCTTGACCCCTTCATCCAGAAGTTAAAACGCCTAGCAGATCAAGCAGACTCCAGTCCATCTTCACCAGAAGGACAGAGACGCAGACTAGCAACACTTCTAGACCCCCCTCATACCACCAATCAGAACCATTACGGACAAGTGATCCCACACAAAACCTTCAGCAGGTATTACAGAGAGCAAGCAATCAGATACTATGAAGAGGACAACACCCAGCCTACACCATTGCTTCACACAGTCCCATTCCTAACTCCCACCAAGCCACAGGAAGAATCATCAGAAAAACCCTTACCTCAGAACGATCCACAACAGTCACAACCAGCGGACTCACCCAAACAATTGAAATTGCAACTACAGAAGTTTGGATCGAGTATCAAAACCCTGACAGAACGTATCTGTGGTACAAGTTCATCGAAAGTAAAACAACAGAAGTCTCAGTATACAGACTCCTCCTAGGAATGGAGCCAGTCCTCGATAGATAAACAAGACGACTGTTACAGTTATACGAGTTCAGGACATTTACTGTATGTACTTTTACTTTTTTCATTCTTCTGTTTATTCCCTCGGAACCCCTCAGACTACATTCCTACTTATGACGTATTCATGACATCACCCTACGTCACTTCCTTCCATCACATTCCATATGATATCATCGTTTACCTACATGCGTCATTTCTTTACGCATTCTTATGATCTCTTTGTCTCTATTATGCCGTGACCCCCGTAGTATATAAGGACCCCAGTTGTAGTAGATAGAACCCTAAGTTCGACTTAGGTTGAATAACCATTCTCGATTACCTCAGAGGCTGATCATCGTGTCATGCTGAATCTCATCATCCTCACACTCGTATACTTAGTCTTAGTACACGAGTTCCTCGAACTCTACATTTGGTACTCAGCGCTTGTCGACGCTGGGCTTGTTGGTGATCCACAAGTCCTGTTAGTCCAAGTAGTACTAAGTGTTCTCCATTATAACACTTAAAGTTGAACTTAACTGGTTTGACTATCGAGTCAATAACCCAACCGAACTTCCGGAAAGCAGGCCTGTAGGTTACCTGCACCACTCATCAAGATTTCCTTTCTATTGCGAAAGATCCCCGCACCCCCTCCGAATAAAGCAGAACGACACTCTGGCAACCGATACACCCTCGATAATATTACTATTAGATTGGACACAAGGGACAATATCTGGAAATACGAGGACGGCACACACGTTGAATCAAATAAGTTTTGGATTCCACAGCGATTCTCACGACCACCTAACGCTGCAGTTCTCCATAACGACACTTACTTTCTTAACCGTCTCTACCTCCACTTCGACCACCAGAATAGTCATTGGTATTACCACTTCCAGGATACCAATACCTATTCCCCTGTCGAGGATGAACAATTCCTAGGCCCTAGTTGGGAACCAGGAAAGAAGGACCAACACTTGCCAGTAGAACAGCTGCACCCGAAGAAAGGAAAGACTTACAGAGTACCCAGTGAATCAGGATCTGAAAAATTGTTTCATGACCCTAGTGACTTCCCCCAGTTACCAAAGCTTGCCATCACTGCATCATCATCAACACTACTACCGATTAGTAGGACTGAGTCAGAAAAGACAGTAAAGCCGAAAGACGACTCACCGCAGAAGACTCTGCCAAGAGAAACAACACCCCCGCCCCCTAGATCTCCTACTCCACCCCCACCAGGACCCCCAGACGACCCACCACCACCGCAAACCCCACCAGAAATAGATATGGCCGACGGAACCACGCCAAACACGAAAGCGCCCACGCCTAAAGCCTTTACCAGCGACAGGAACGAAGCTCTTGATTTCATTACAAACTGCAAAATCTACTTCGAACTAGTCAAAACATACACAGCCGATAAAGATAGGATACTCTTTATCCTATTACTATGTGGAGACCACGCTAAACGATGGAAAAACAATAAAATGGTGGAATATACAGCAACGCCAATGAAATGGGAAAATTATGCCAATTTTAGGACCGAGTTCCTAGACAATTGGGGAGAAATCGATAGTCCAGGAACGGCTATCACAGAGATCTATAAATTGCAGAAAATGAAGATGTCTATAACAGGTTACACATCACGATTCAAAGAACTGATCCGACAAGCTCAGATCACAGAAGACGCCACCACTATACCATTATACACACAAGGACTTCCAGGAGAAGTCGTACGACAGGTCATGATGTTCAACCCAACAACCCTCAAAGACTGGTATGATTACGTATTACGTGCTAGCAACGCCAGGAATAGGACCGCTATCTTAACGGGACTACCCTATCATGCGAACAACAGAGGACAGGGACGATCACGAAACAGAGACCCTAACGCAATGGATATTGATATGATATCCATCAACGGTATGACAAAAGAAGAAAGAGAACGGCACTTCAAAGACGGATTGTGTTTTATATGTCATAAATCAGGACATCAATCACGAGACTGCTCACAGCGAAAACAAGGAGGACAGAAAAAGGCAGGAGGAACCAAGCAAGGAAAGGGTAAAGGAAAGGGGAACCGATTCAACCGCCGCTCCATAAGGAACACCACGACAGGTGATGGAGACAAAGAAGAAGAAGAACAGTCTGAACCAGAAGATAGGGAGAGTTACATGAAGATACGTGCCCTAATAAAGAATTTACCCCATGAAGAACGGATCAGAGTTTTAATGGACACAGACGAGGATTTTTGATGACAGGACGTACCCCGATGGTTACGGACCCTGATAACGAAACAATAGAGATACGAGCAATCACTGTAAAATCTACAATGAATAAAACGATTTCACTACCAACCTCTATTGAGACGAACAAACCCATCGAAATCCAGGCACTAGTCAATTCAGGAGCTGAAGGACGATTTATCCATTCACAGCTAGCTGCTCAACTAAAAAGAGTTCCATTAAAGAAAACAATCAAAGTAAGAAACGTTGACGGATCCAAAAATACTGAAGGGGAAATTACGGAAAGATGCCTACTGCCAATCAACATCAAAGGGAAAGAGATGACTGATTGGTTTTACGTTACCAATCTCAGCGATCAGGATCTTATACTGGGACTGCCTTGGTTAGAGCAGTACAACCCAAAGATAGACTGGAAGACGAAGACTGTGGAGTTCCCAGACTCCAATGAAACCAAGATTCGTGTTGCGCTGAGGAGCCGCCTTTTGGGTCTAGAAAAGGGACTACAGCACGAATGGGACGAGGATCTCGTGGTACGGTTCTTGATGTCACACAAGAAGCCCGAGCCCACCGATCAACTACTTTGGAATAATACTTCCCTGTGGGAAGATGCGCAATATAACGAGGACATTTACGACTTGAACCTGTTTAGGTTCTCCCCCACACAGCAAATGGCGCATAAATATACTAGTCAAATGACCGACGACCAAAGTAAGACTCCAGGACAGGAGGAACCCGAAACGACAGACAGGAACAAAGGAAAACTACCCCTGGAATACAAGGAATGGAGTTCTGTATTCGAAAAAGAAGCAAGTGAAAGATTCCCCGACGCTAGACCGTGGGACCATGCCATCGAACTCAAAGAAGGATTTGTTCCTAAAAGAGGAAAAATCTATAATATCTCACCGTTAGAGCAAAACTCACTCGACATCTGGATTAAGGAACAATTAGCAAAAGGATACATCCGACCCTCGAAATCACCGCAAGCTGCACCCTTTTCTATGTAGAAAAGAAAGAAAAGGGAGTACTACGACCCTGCCAAGACTACCGCTATCTTAACGAATGGACGAAACCAAATTCATACCCCTTACCACTTGTATCAGACCTAATGGCGAAACTCAAGGAATCAAAGTTTTTCACTAAACTAGATTTACGACGGGGTTACAACAACGTCTGAATTAAGGAAGGCGATGAATGGAAGGCAGCATTTGTAACGAACCGAGGCTTATTCGAACCAACTGTAATGTTCTTCGGATTACGAAATTCACCAGCAACCTTTCAAGCTATGATGGACGACTACTTCCGAGATATGATTAATGAAGGATGGTTAGTAATCTATATGGATGATATACTTATCCATGCGAAGACTCAAGAAGAACTTGAGCAACGAACGAAACGCATTCTGCAGACGCTCAAAGATAACAACTTATTTCTCAAGATGGAGAAATGCACATTCACTCAAACAGAAATAGAATTTCTCGGTATGATAATATCACACGACACAATCAAAATGGACCCGATTAAACTCGCTGGTATCGCAGATTGGCCCCCGCCCACCACAGTTAAACAGACACACTCATTCCTAGGATTTGGAAATTTCTACAGAAAATTCATATCAGGATTCGCACATATAGCAAGACCGCTACACGATTTAACAAAGAAAAACAAAATATGGGATTGGACGATAGAATGCCAAGTGGCATTCGACCTATTAAAAGAAAAGTTTATGACCGCTCCAACTGTTACAGTTATACGGGTTCAGGACGTTTACTGTATGTACTTTTATTTTCCCTCCGATTATTCCCTCGGACTACATTCCTACTTATGACGTATTCATGACATCACCCCTACGTCACTTCCTTCCATCACCTTCTATATGATATCATCGTTGATTCATATGCGTCATTGTGTACGCGTTCTTATGCTTCCTTTACTCTTATTATGATACAACCATAACAGTATATAAAGACCCCAAATGTCGTAGATAGAACCCTAAGTTTGACTTAGGTGTTCCTTGGTTGAATAACACCGTTACACTTCTGACTTGAAGCGGACACGCTGAATCTAATCATCCTCACACTCGCCTACTTGGTCTTAGTACGCAAGTTCATCGAACTCTACATTTGGTACTCGACACTTGTCGACGCTGAACTTGTTGGTGATCCACAAGCTCTGTTAGTCCAAGTAGTACTAAGTGTTCTCCATTATAACACTTAAAGTTGAACTTAATTGGTTTGACTACCAAGTCAATAACCCTAACCGAACTTCCGGAAAGCAGGCCTGTAGGTTACCTGCACCACTCATCAAGATTTCCTTTCTATTGCGAAAGATCCCCGCACCCCCTCCGAATAAAGCAGAACGACACTCTGGCAACCGGTACACCCTCGATAATACTGTTATTACGTTGGACACGAGAGACAACATCTGGAAATACGAGAACGGCACACACGTTGAATCTAATAAGTTTTGGATTCCACAGCGATTCTCACGACCACCTAACGCTGCAGTTCTCCATAACGACACTTACTTTCTTAATCGTCTCTACCTCCATTTCGACCACCCGAACAGTCGTTGGTATTACCACTTCCAGGATACCAATACCTATTCCCCTGTCGAGGACGAACAATTTCTAGGCCCTAGTTGGGAACCAGGAAAGAAAGAACAGCACTTGCCAGTAGAACAGTTACACCCGAAGAAAGGAAAGACTTACAGAGTACCCAGTGGATCAGGATCTGAAGAATCGTTTCACGATCCTAGTGACTTCCCCCAGTTACCGAAGCTTGCCATCACAGCATCATCATCAACACTACTACCGATTAGTAGGACCGAGTCAGAGAAAACAGTAAAGCCAAAAGAAGACTCACCAAAGACTCCGCCCCCTCCAAGAAGCCCAACGCCACCGCCCCCCAGAT